>JABUQX010137593.1:0-18094 GCA_015478945.1 Trachelipus rathkii | reverse complement strand
GATATAAGTAATAAATAGTAATAGGCTAAATAGATATATTAATGAATACTGATATATATACCTCACTCATAAAATGATATACTATATATACATAAATAATATTAAATACATTATAATAAAAGTATATGAAAAGAAACATTATATAATAAATACATTGTAGGAAAGAGAGATAGAAGATAGATGAATAAGAGAGTATTAAGATAGAGTGAATAGAGAGATAGATAAGAGTATAGAGAGAGAGAGGATAGAGAGATGAGAGAGAGAGAGAGAGAGAGAGATAGAGAGGAGTATAGAGAGATGAAGAGAGAGAGAGAGAGAGAGAGAGAAGAGAGAGATAGAAAGTCTATATAATATAAGAGAGAGAGAGACGAAGAGGAACTAGATAGAGAGAGAGACAGACAGACAGACAGGACAGAATAAGAGAGAGAGAGAAGAGCAGAGAGAGATGTTGGAGAAAGGTGAGATGAAGAGAAGAGAGATGGTAAAAGAGAGATAGAGAACGAGAGAGAGAGATGAGTATGAGAGAGACGAGAGATTGAGAGATGAGAGAGTAGAAGAGAGAGAACATGAACGTGAAGTAGATGAGAGAGAAGAGAGAAATCGACCAAGCTCAAGCATAATAAAAAACTATGAGATATTAATATAATATTGTATGATAGCAAAGAAAAATATCTAAATGGGCCAAAGAAAAAAGTTACACTACTTGAAGTACTTCACAATTTTTATTTTTCTCATTTATATTTGAAAATAAATTTGAGGAAAATTAAATGGTCATCAAACAATCTTATTGAACATAATATATTTACTTTAAAAATAGTTTAGAGTTATTTTCTTATAATAATTTTTTGTAAGCTTTTTTTAAATTGTGAATACAGATATAATAAGAATTAAGTTTGCACATAATAAAAGAATTATAAGGCATACTACAGTTATTATAAATAAATATATTATATATAATATAATATATTATATATATATATATATTATAATATATATATATATTAATATAATATATATATTATATATTATATATAATATATATATATATAATTTAATAAATATAATATATATATATATATATATGTATATTATAATAAATATAATATATATATATATATATATATATATAATAATATATATATATATTATATTATAATATATATATATATATATATATTATTATACCTTAATATATTATATAATTATTATATAATAATATATAATATATAAATAATAAATATATATTATATATATATATATATAATATAATAAAAATATATATATGTTAATTATAATATATATCGATATATATATTAATATATTATATATATAAATTATATATATATATATATATATTAATATTAATATTATATTATATATTAATATATAATATATATATCTTCTTTATTAGTCTAAACATCCTACCACTGTCACCGTTGCTTGAATTCTCTCATTTACACCATTATTCCATATAGAAATTAAATAATATAAAAAAATATCCCTTCCTCGCTCTACAATTAATATTAAAACCTTTCCCTCTCTACTATATTTATCTTACAAACGTTTCTGAACATATCAACATGAAAACTTTAATTTTTATTTCAGAATCACTACCACCAACAACGATATATTCATTAATACTGAACAGAGCCCTAAAAAAAACTCTTATACGCCTGTTGCAAGTTTATAAAACCTAACAGCAATTTCAATAGTTGATCTTCTCACTTTTCATTCACATATTTTCTTCAACTGTAACAATTTGAGCACCATCCTGAATAAAATAATCACCTTAATAAAAATAAAAATTACATAAATAATAATAAATAAAATAAAAAAAAAAAAATAATAATAATAATAAAAAATATAATAATAATAATTAAAATATATAATTAAAATAAATATAAATTAATAATAAAATAATATATATAATAATAAATAATTAATAAATAATAATAAAAATTTATTTATCATCTAATATTAAAAATTCAATAATAAAATATAAATAATAATAATAATAATAATAATAATAATAATAATAATAATAATAATTAATAAATATAATAATATAATAATAATAATAACTACTATAATAAAAAGTTTGAATAGTAATAATAATTAAATAATATATATATAATATATATAAATAATAAATTAATAATTATATAATAATAATGAATAATAAATTGATAATATATAATAATAAATTAATATAATAATAATAAAACAATTGAGTCGACAAACCATATATTTTTCAACATATATGTATATTCTTCTGTTTACTATTTGTTACATGTGATCTTTCACCAATTTCGTCTGCTCTTGAGCTCTCAATACCAATTTGTAACTGCTGCATATTCACTACGCTGTCGGAGCTGATATCTGTCACACTGCGGTCTACCTCGGCAATTGCTGTGCTTTGGGAATCTCGTTGATAATCATCGGTAATCTGCAAATGTTTAATAAAATTTTGGGAAGATAAAGGAGTTTTGGTAAGAGAAGAATCCATATTACACCTTTCCAATCGGAAATGTGGAATATGGTCTTGTAAATGATCAATATCCTGCGTCATTTCTACTGAATTAACATTCTCGAGAGTAAATTGTGCTGTCTCTGGAAAATGTGAATGCTCTATAAGAGTGGACTTTTGTTTTTCCAGAGGGTGAGAAAAACTCTGCGTCATGTCTACTTTTCTATCTTCGGGCTTAAAAAGTGTCTCATCAATACCGGACTTTTTCTTTATGGTATAAAAATATACTATAAATTCTTTAATATCTTTGATACCAATGGTCAAGTTGTTTTTAAACATTCACCGATGAGGTAGATTGATACAGGTATGGGAGGGAGTTGTAAGCATTCATGTGCACCACATTTACCTTAAATAAATGAAATGCTATTTTTTCTATAGCTAGGTATAATCTACATAATTATATATAGAAGAAATTATATAAGAGAGAATATTCTCATGAAAGACTTATTTTTTAAATGTAGTGTGTATCTACAAGGGTTTTCTGCTAAAAACATAATACCACCTATATTGTTAATAATATTCTCCAATAACCTATATGATTTCACTAGTCACACGCTAGACTTACTATTCAAAACAATAAATGAATTCACTAGCTTATATTTCCTCAAAATTCCCCCTAGTAATGATGGGCTAGCTTATCATATATTATGGCATGGTATGCAATAGATGGTAAAAGAAGGTAGCATGATTAGGTGCTATTTACCCATGCAGTCTCAGGTTATAGATAAAGATACATTATATAGAAGAAGCCATTTTTAAGACAATATCTAGTTTTTACTCTATTAAAGTTAACAGTTTGGAAATGATTTACTTGAGTTAGAGGCTTTTATCTCTATTCAAAAGAGGGATATAAGATACAGTAAAACTTCTCGCATCATAAGACATATAAGGAAGAATAAATTATAATACGTTGGTGATATAGAGATAATAAATGTTCGCACAGTTATACTACCGAAAATGATAGGAATTTTAATATTTAGTCAAGCATACTTTATACTAAGTATATATTATAGATGATCTTTACTTTCGTTATGTTACTCAACGATATTAGATAGTAATTATATTCCTTTGAATTTTGATCTCTCACAGACGCATAATATATTAAGCATTATGATATAGTTTGTAGGCGTTCTCTTATAGAATTCCATTATCTCTATCAAAAATATACCTGAAAGTATTCTTTTTGAGTATCAATTAAATATGCGTAATATAAAGCTAATCTTAATCACTCTATAGCCCACATCTCAGGTCCATTCTCAATAGAGATCAATATGACCAATAGATTATATACTGCTTAAAATGCACAGTCAAATATCCCAGTCTAATTCAATGGAACTCTCTTGAGCTGAGATATGAAAGTATATTAGGCTATGTTATTAATAATAGATATTTTCAAATCATAGTATAATTAACTAAAATTATTATTGTTAGCTTATATCTTTGTCTTCTGGGACAGTCGCTGCTACTAATGAACACTATTGTATATAACGTGATTGGCCTCTTAAGGTGACTGGTCATATATGCCAGGCACTAAAGCAGTGTCTCCAAGTCTGTTTACCCTTGCGTATTAGATCCCAATAATAAATATAATTCATTATTATATCTACAACTACATTATTCACATATTATAACATATTCAAGTTATAATTAAGATAATTTTGTATTAATAACGTAGATAAAGTGATTGATTAGGCAAGTTCGATTTAGTATATACCTTTTACACGACAATATAAATAACCAGAACACAAGTACAGAGTGAATATAAAAAACGTAAGTAGAGGGAAATTTTTGTGTTTGAGGACTACACTCAAATCAGTGGAAGGTTTTAAAAAGATCAGGATTTTGTGAAAAGGCTCTCGGTCCTCTAATATTAGAGAAAGCGTGCTCAGTGACTTATTTCTTTATCAATATAGATATGCTCTCAAACTAAAAAACGGTTCTTGTTTTGAAATTACTGAGGTCTCCTGTAATATTAAAAATTTTAGATAATTGAGAACCTTTGGTCTGATCTTTCTCTGTTTGGCGCAGGTACTTAATATAATGTCTCTCTATTTGAAAACATGTCATTGTGCCTTGCTATTATAAATTCCAATAACTAATATCTTAAAATATTCCCACCCTTATCAACTCCTATTGGAATAAACACAAAAATTTTAAACGATGTACAAGGGTATGGAGACCCTCCACTTCAGTACTATCTAAGTAACCTATGTAGAGAACACATATCACTAAGATTCAAGGTAATTATCTCTGCGAAAACGAAAGTGCGATGAGCGGCAGCCCACTCCTGAGCCATTGTTCTAATCTACATTGCCTACTGATCTGAGTCGAGAATTTCGTCCTCAGATCCAAACTTATATAATATACAAGAAAACACACAAATCATATCGTTTTTTAAGGTCCAATAGTGTTGTTAGTAATATTTAGAGATTATTACAAATAGAATTATTGTAATTCTGTTTCATAAATATTCTAATTCTCTCATTTTATATATTTTTGTTATATGTATAAAAAGAATAATGTTTTATTAATTAAGTTACATATAAATAATTTTAACATATTTTTTTTTGATCAGTTTTTTTTAATAATTCTAAATATAACAATCTGGTTTCAGTTATAATTATAAAATTTTGTTCTCTTGTATTTCTCAAAGATAACTTCTCTTATACAGTGATTAGAGAAGCAATAACTGTGGGTTATGTTTGTATCCCTTCTCATCAGAAGGACTTCGGACACATATAAATGCATTCAGAAAAATGTAATTTGGTCCAGTGATAAAAAAAAGTTTTTATATTTTTCTCGACCCCAATAATAATCAATAATTAATAATAATAATTAATAATAATAATAATAATAATAATTAATAAAATCATCAATAATAATAATATAAATAATAATACTCTATATTCAATAATGAATAAAACCATACGATAATAATAATAATAATAATAATAATAATTAGAGTACTGTACATAATTATTATATAATTTTTAGAATATTAATAGTGATATTTTAAAAATAAATAATAAAAATCGGAAGAAAATTAATTAAAATAATAATAATAAAATAATATAATAATATATAATAGAATAATCATCATAATACATAAGATAATAAATTATTATATTTATAAGTAAAATAATATATAATATGCGTACATATATCAAATAAAGAATTAAATTAATTTTATATTTTATTATATTGAAATAATAATATAACAAATATATAATAATAGAATTGGAAAGTCAGCATTTCTAATGGAAGAATAATAATAATTTAAATGAGCATTTTATGATCATAAATTAATTATAATAACTTTGAATAAAATATATATTACTCAATATATTAATAATAATTAATAAGTAATAAATATGATCATCAATAATAATGAATAATATTAATAATAATGAATAATGATTTAAGTGAACCATTATTAAGTAATACATAATAATTATACTGAATTTAATAATAGATGTATAACCTCAATAATACGAATAAATTATATCATGAATAATTTAATATAATTTAATAATACACTATGAATAATAAAAAAAAATAATTAAATAGAATACAGATAAAGAATATTAATTAATATGTGCTTAATAATAATATAATTAATTAGTTATATACTACAGTAATAATGATAATAAATAATCAATATTAATAATATTCAAATAAATAATATACATAATTTGTTTCATATCATTACACTTCATAAAGCAAAATTATATTGAGATGAATAATAATAATATAATAATAATAATAATAATGTAATAATAACTAATAAAACTAAAAAATTTATAAAGGCATAATAATAAATTAGATAATTAATAATACTAAAATTAAATAAAAACAATAATAATAATGATGAATAATTAAGGTGGATAACTAGGTATAAGTAAGTAGAGTAATAATAATAATAATTATAATAAAATAACAACAGCACGTCTAAGAATGTGTTCTGTCAAGAGTACTTTTCAATCTCTTTGAATAATATGAATACTAAATATAAATTATAATTATTCTGCTCAAGATATTCTTCATTTTTTTCTGACTATTTTTCTGACATTATGGGTACATATAATTTTGAACACTGCGAATGGTCCTAGATTATTCATGACAGATACCACTTGCAGGCTATCACGTTCATTATATTTATATAGTGCTCTTATTATTATATGAAAATATATTATTATTATTATTTCAATATATTTATATTGGATATGTGATGGAGGAAATACTCAAAGTTCATGGTTGAAACGGTATGAATTTGAGAGGTTATATATAGACAGGCCTGTCGGGTTGTTTTTATGGCGACCCAATGCGGTGCGGTACTGCTGGTGCACGGGAACGGTGCGGTGGCGGTAGCGGTGAGCGGGGGATGCATGTGTCTGTGCAAGTGCGGTTCGGGTGGCACGGTGCCGGCAAAATTTAGAAAACTATTGTATTCCACATGGCTGTCATGTTCTTTTGGCCATTTTTTACTGCTTGACAGTATTAATATATCTATTCTATACGCCTTAATAATAAGAAAAACTTGAATAGATACTATCCACGATATATTTTTATGTAGCCTCTTTGTATAATGGAGAGGTTAAACCTTTAATCAGTATAAAAATTTCGCAACGGATATCAAAGCATATCTAAATAAAATTGGGGAAAACTTCATTATTACGTTTAACACCAATTTATTCGTTCTATGAAATTAATTAAGACAATCCAATTTTGTATTTTTTATGAATAAAGATTCGAGCGATTTTAATTCTACAAACCAAATAGCAATCACAATAAAGTAATATAATATCATTTCAGCTCTCAATGACTGAGTATGGTAAGGTAGCTCATTACTGGACCAAGTTCAACTCCTATAAAACGCTTCTGAATAATAAGACTATATATATATTAATTAAATAATATATATAGAAGAGATATATAGAAAAAATGGCTATATATTATTATTTTGAGTTATATAGATGACTAATATATTAAATGTATATAATATATTATAATATATATAGTATAAATTATATATATAAAAAATGTTATGTATATATATATTTCACCGTTTAATATTTGAATATTGTGAGAGTATTTTTTGGGTTAAGTTACATTAATTATAGGTATTTATTTTTCTATATAATTATTTTAGAAAAATTAATTAATTGATGATCCTTAATTATCTTCATATTCATTTTATTTTAATGTTATTTTAATTATTAGTTATTATTGTGTACTATTTATATTAATTCATTATTATTATTTAAGAAGTAGTAATGTATTATTGATTAGTGTGTGAGTCTCATTATATAATTGATAAAGTCTGAATGTGAATATTATTATATATTTAGTTTATATTAAGTATTAGTTTAAGCAGTTTTATCCTTATTATTATTATTATTAATTATTTATTAAGTATATAATCTGTTTGAATATATCATTATTATTAATTTTTAATTATAGTTATATTAATTTCATAGAATTAAGAATAAACTAATCTACTCTGTATATTTATAGCATACAGAGTTAAAATTTAGTTTGAATTGGATTATATTATTATTATTATTATTTTATTATTATTTATTATTACTTATTTTATTTTTTAGATTATTATATCTATTATTAATATTATTATAGTTCATTAATTATAATTATTCAATTATTATTATTGATTATTATTATTATTAACTATTATTAATGATTATTTATTATTATGTGGTAAGTAGTTTGGATAATGTTGGACTTTATTGACAGAAATTATGTTCTAATTCATAGAGCTATATGTATTGCAACCACCTAATTAAGTAATGTATGTTTTTTTAGTAAAGAAAAATAATGGTTCTAAATAAATAGAATTAATGCGTTAGATATGGCTAGGTTAATTTATGTAAAACTTATATATCCTTTCGAATGAGCAGGACCCTCCAATCTAAAATAAGGACATTGTATAACCAAAATATATAACTGAGTATTTTGAGAGGGCGTGATTGTCAGGAGTGTGCGGGGGAACCCATGGCTTAGGTCTCCCAGATGTTGTGTGTCATTAATTTAGTAATAATAAAGGTATTTGTTGTTTATTAAAGGAAAACTTTTATATATTTGTGGAAATACCATTTAGTTTATGGGAAACTACGAGCCAAGGCAGAAAGATTGATATACTATTATTAAGATTTTAAAATAATGTGAAAATATAAGAATAAATTTAGATACAAAAACATCACTAATCGTTTATATCACGGTTCAAAAAAAGAGATTAAAATAAGCTCATGTTGTCAAGTTAAAGAGATATAAAGTAGTTTGAAAACAATAGTGTAATAGTGTGTTGATCAAGAGAGAAACAAGTTATCCTTGTTATGGAGACACGGTGTAAGATTTTAGACCAGCCGCTTAAAATGTTTGTGGCAAGAACAGTGTGAAATAAAAAAACTAGAAAACAGTAAGATGAAAATAAAGGATTTGACTTGGCCCCCGGGGTTAATGTTTGTGTTTTTGGATATTGAAAGTGCTCAGTAATAATTTAATTCCGTTTTCTTGTTCTCCACAATGGGGAATTTCTCACACCCACATATAATGATAATAAAATACCTATTGTAACGGGTCGTTAATCTACCCGAAATACGGTTGTTGAGAAAGCCATTTAGGTTACTCCGAGATTATATTACTGCCCTTAGGTCAGGGTAAAAGAAAATGATTCCTTGGATAAACAATTATTCTATGAGTATTTGCAAATGAATAGTAGTTATATCAATGTGACAATCATAGTCGAATAATAGTATATATAATGAGGTAATAATTGTAGTAAATTATTATTCTCATAGTTATATCTTTTATGACAAATTCTGTATTTTACGCGTATTAATCCTCATAGAATTTAGATATAATTATGTCATGTTAAAGATATTTATAAATGTGTCAGTGTGAAAGATACTAGTGATAGATTATACGTTTTTTTATAATAAATTTTGTTTATTATAGTAAGTAATAGAATAATAAGCAAGACTATTTAAAGAACTATTAAAAGCGTTATTGGAGCAAGTTTGGGGGTTTTTAACAAGGGGGGTATAGTGCAGTATATATATATAGATATTACTAGGTGGTAATCAGATAATTACTATACCAACCGGCTAGGGAGAGATAACAAAGCACTTTACTTAATTATAGTAGTGATCTTAGCTATAGACTCAGATATCATTAAGATCACAACTTAACGTATTTAACGTATGCTCTTTAATCTCTGACATTTATTGATATATTATTATATATATTATTATATATATATATATATAATTAACATATATATAGTATATTAATGTTAATTATTTGAAATAATCATCCTGAGGAAATGAAGAGTGTCTACAAGCGGATGAACCTCTTCACTGTCATAAAAGTCTTAATACAGTTTTTTGTAAATGTAGAAAGTTAAAATCCTCATATTCATTAAGGAGTTTGAGACCAATGTAGCAAGTGATATGTATTTACCCATTATTGAAAATAATTAATTATTCCCTGAATCATAATAGATACACACTAATGTTCTTTATGGTGAGCAAGAAGAAGCGACATAAAGAATTAGTTAAACATTTTTGACTGGCATAATTTTACCTAGTAGATGTAATAAAGAACCACCCAGATGTGAGAGAATAATTAGTAATATTAAGATAAAGCTGCATTGAAATGGAATAGTAAATGGTAGTGACTCAAAAAACCTACTAAACAAAAATTTCATTCTTCTAGTGTTAAAGTTGAGATATAAAAAAGTCGACTCATATGGTTATGCGACTTAAGTTAGTCAACATAACTCTCTTGCTGATATCTTAGATTTAAGATTGCCTTACTCATAGAAGAGCATACTCCACAAGAAGTCATGAACAAGACCAGAAATCGTAAGAAGCGATAACTCATATTTAAAGCAAATGATCGTAAGCCAGAAACAAAATGGGCAAATAAACTTCGCACAAGAATATCGGATCCAAAAAATAGTCCAAAGAAAGAGTATTTCTATAGAGCCGAATAATATTCAATAAAATTAGCCTCGCGAAAAAAGTTAAAACGTATAACCAGACTCTCTAGGAGCACCAGAACAAAACAAGAAATAAGACAGACAAGTATTTGCAATATTCGGAGAGTAAAGCCCAAGAAGATTGTTAAGTATAATTTGCAAAATGCACAAAGAACTTACAAAGAGACAACTTTGAATATTAAAAGACAGACAACATTGTTCGATCTGCACATAAAAAACTAAGCTGACTGAGTTTTAAAAGAACCAATCCAATAACGTAAAATCTTAAGATTTGTTAAAAATTCGTTAGCTCGTTATATTATTTAAATATAAATTTTTCCTCCTGATATATCGAGATATATCGGGATAAAAGGACAAACATTTTTGCTTGACTGTATGTGCTCCATAAAAAGAATCTACTACTGAGACGTTTAGCAGACCTACCCATTTGAGAAAGATTATCAAACCATAATAGTGGCTGGTCTCTCAAATTCCTGTCCCTGATTTTGAATCCCTCGATAATACCTTATTATCTCTTGTAAAGGACATAATTTATATTTTTATATAGCTAAAAAGGTTCTTTATAAGAATACTACTTATATAATAACAATCCACCATAATTGAAAGTACCAATATGACTTTATTAGCATAAATGAGTTCATTTTAATATACATACAAAGTCAAAGATAGATTGAATCCCACAACGGTTTTGAAATTGCTTTGACAATAACCTCTGAACGCACCAAACATATTATTACGCAGTCTGGTTTATAACAAGATCCGAATTTACAAATCTTCTCTCTTCCTTTCACTATCAATTTCAAAACATTAATGAATTGGTCCAATCTATTTTGGTTATAAAAGAATAACGACGATACTAAATAAACTGCCATTAATTTACTACATATACATTTTCTAACCCGACAAGAGCACTCCTTCCTGCAACTTGTAGTAAAAAGCTGGTCTCAACAAAATGAGAAACGGAAACGCCCAACAGAAATATGTCGCTAAATTTTTCATATCTCTGGTAAGAAAAAATCCTTGAACAAGTTTTGAAATGAAATTATTTGGAGTAACAGCAAAAAACAAGAAAATATGATTGACTAAGAACCCATCACTATCTCTACTTTTAACACTGTCACCAATCATTGCATATATACCCAATGAGTAACCAAAAAACTAAAACTACAAATAACACTCATGAATTTTACATTTGAATCAACAATACAATATATAAGAGACCAACTAGTTTAAAATAGGATAGATCATGTTCTGACAGTGTCCCTAAATTATAGCCACCAAAAACAATCTGGCGAGCGAGCGATTACATATCACTACACAATATATTATTATTTTAGTAAACTATGCCTCAACCCCGGCGTGTCCTCTCACCATTTAGTAAGTTTGGACGTCACTTCTCAGTTTAAATCTGTTCCTGTCCCTTTCACACTCTCTTTACTCTACTTATCTAAGTATACAATAATCTAACCTCAGTCCACGAAGTTGCGAAAATGAAAATATTAATCTTATAACAGATCCCCAGGATTAATATAGTAATTTTCTCATATAATATAATAACAAATTGAATCAGATGTCTTATCTGCGTTGCACATTAAAATAACACTTGTTCAAGATAATATATTACACAACAACAACACCTATTCACTATGAAAAACATATGTTCGTATAAAGCATGATTTTTGTTGCCCGTCTCGTTTTGCTGCTCACACCCACAGTTTTAAGTACTGAATTAACTATTTACTTCAATGGGAACTCTATTACGAAACTCTATTAACATTTATCTTTACAGCTACAACATAATTATAACAATAAATAAAAAAAAAGAAAAGATATTAGGAATAGTTCCACTTACACTTATCTTAAACACAACTAAACAAATGGTTATTTTTTTTACAACAACGAAAAACCTGATCACCAAAAATTTCATTGCTGCCAAGAGCTGTATTAACAGCCAGATCATATCTGCTATTTCTTTAAATGAGAAGTCATTTGCAAAATGCCTTAAATTTATTCGTGATTGCTTAGATAATATGGTGATACCTCGTACAATGCTCCCATCCTGCATTAAAGAAATTAATGTAATAGTATCAAATAAAACCACGCAACTGCTTATGAGCAAAGAAACAAGGCTGAAATTAAAAAACCATCTTACCGGTTAAGGTTGAAACGAAATTCCAGTGAAAGAAAAGACTAAATATCGTATTATACCAATAATTCGGATAATTTTACAAACGAAGCGAAAAAAATTATATAAAAAGGCAAGCTTAAAAAAATATTAATGTAGTTGATCAACAAAGAAATTTTACATCCTGCGTTCCCTTGCGTTTTATGACTTTTCCTTCTTCTCCTTAAGTTTTATTATTTAAGAAATGGATCCATACTGTACTCGGTGTATACACGATGGAAGCTGTTAAAACATAAATTTAAAAGGAAAAACCAATAGCGTTTCAAGGAGACACCTTAATTTAAACACGTTACCAATAAAAAATATAGTTGTTAACAACCTTGAAATTTCCGGTTTAAAATGAAAACCGGAAAAGTTAGCAATATTTGTAACGTGTTGCCAGGAAAAGGAGAATGCTTTTTGAAAGAAATGATCACCTAAAAGTCCAACAAATAATTCCAAAAATCCTGAATTTTGTACAGAGCTTCACATTTAAAATCAGTGTAATGAAAAATAGCAGCGTGTGTTAATAACACACGCTGCTTTTACTATAAAACAATTGCATATTATAAGCGGAGAAGATAAAAATGAACCTTACCTATCTCTTCATAAATTTGGCTATGCTTTAAATTCACCTTCAATTTAATAGACGAATATAAAATGCTTTAGAATTAAAACAGAAGATAATTATGATATTGATAAAAAATTTAAAATACTTTGCCTACAAGATATTCCTGAACATACAGGTCATGAAAAGGGACTCTCCGTTGAAGATAAAAGATGGAAAACAAGAATTGAAAATAGTTTAAAGAGACGAACTGATGGACATTATGAAGTTGAATTACCTTTTAAAGACACAAGCTTTCATTTCGCCAACAATAAAGAACAAATAGTACGAAGATTAATGCAATCTAAAAGAAAATTAGAAATTGACAAAGAATACTTCACCACCTACAAGGATTTCTTGGACCTAATGTTATACAGAAAATATGCTGAAAAGGTTCCAGAAAATCAGATAGACGCCACCCCATGAAAGGTATGATATTTGTTCCATTTTGATGTGTACTACAAACAAAAAAGGAAAATAAAAATAGTGTTTGACGTTTCTCTTAAATATAAAGGGGTTTCATTGAATGATAAACTTTTGCAGGGTCCTGATTTTGTAAACAACATTCTTGGCGTATTGTTACGGTTTCGTAAAGAAGGAAAAGAATATGGCAGATACAGTATTAATTCTATTACTTCTCCTTCCAAGGCATCAATAATGACAAAAACTGATATATTTAAAGAATGGTTATAATAACTGTAACACAAATAGAATCAAATGGTACCAAATTGGAAATATATTTGTACCAAATCTTAAAAACTGAACTAGATCTTATTTTAAACAGAATATATTTTTTTGAACAGATAGTATCAGTTATTAAATACATTGATGAAAGAAAGTTCCGAAGATCTATTTCAGACAGAGCTTTCTATATAGTAGAATGCGCAAATGCAAAAAATTGACATGATTTCCCATCAAAATTTAACCTGGCAGATGATGTTTGCAGAGGTGTGGTCTCCCCTATAAGATTAAATCTTCCTTATGGTCATCTCCGCAAGGAAAATGGTCAACATCAAAAAAAAATTTCTTATTGATATTATGAAAATATCCTGAAATGATCAAACAACAATCATGTATATTTCATTGAAAGTTAAAGATGAACTAAGTGGCTACTCTTTTAAAATATTCTTCAAGTTGGACCAGTCAGTAGTTTTGTTTGCTCAAGTAGAAAAAGCTTTTATAAAAAGGATTGTCCTCGGATATTGTTGTCGATTGAGATTGGAAAGTGCAGAAATCTCCATGTGGAAAATGCTAGGTTTATATTTAATTTGTAGTTGTTAAACTCGGCATTATTACTTTTTATTTGTAATATTACAACTGCAGTCTAGCAACGCGTAATATACCTGCATAGCAGCAGCAGCGAGATATTACATACATATATTATATTATGTTATATATTATTACATGTATGTTATATATTATTACATATTATTATTATATTATTATTACATACATATTATATATATATATTATATTATTAAACAAATCATATATATACATACATATACATATACATATACTATTATTAATACATACATATACATATTATTAGCGATATATATAAAATATATATGTATTATTATTTATATATTATTATATTATTACATATTATATTATATATATTATTACATATATTATTATTACATATTATAAATATACACATTTGTATATTATATGATATGCTGTTGGTTATTGTTGTTGTTGGTTGTTGGTTGTTGTTACATATATATAGCTATATATATTATTATTATTATTATTATTATACATTATTATTACATACATTATTATTATTAATATTACATATTATATTATATATTTATTATTATTATTATTATTATACATACCTAAGCACATACATATACTATAGATTTATATTATTATTATTATATATTATATTATTATATATTATTATTATTACATATTATTATTATTACATTATTGCTATTTCTTGATTATATATTATGATATTATATTATTATTATTATTACTACATACATATATACATATTATTATTATTATTTGAACGTAAAGCAGCCTTCATTTTAATAGAAAAGGTGACAGAAAATAATTAATAATGAGTGTGTACTTATAATTATAATTGTAGTTTTTTGTAAATATGTTCAATGTTTCTATTATTTTAACTCAAAACATTGAGGTCGTAAGCTTATCAAGCTTTAAACTCCGAAATGGTGTAATTGTAATCAAAAGGCTTAATGTTTTGAACTACATTTTTCGAGGCTAGTATTAAAGTAAATAATGGAAATTAAACAAAATCCTCACATCTGTGCAACATCACTTATATAAGAAACAGTGATAATAAAAACCAATAGATATATATATATATATATATATATATATATATATATATATATATATATATATATGTTATATATATATATAGTATATATATATATATATATATATATATATATATATATATTTCATATATATATATATATATATATAAATAAGATATATATATATATATATATATATATATATATTATATATATATATATATATATATATATATATATATATACTATATATATATTTATATATATATATAGATATGTAACTGTGCATTTATATATTGGAATAAAAATAAAAGTTATCCAATTGAAATAAAACATGAACTGCTTCTATAAAAATTCAATAATCCAAACAAAGTGTCTTGCATCATTCACTCAACAATTACATATCTTTAAAAAGCCTTTATCTTCAACTACACCTCAATCTCTGTCTTATCTGACATACAGGTTATTATTATATATTACATATTACATATATATATTTTTGCTTACATATATACATACATATATATATTACATATTACATATTAATATTATGAAGATATATACATATTATTATTATGATGATATTATCTATACATACATATATATATATATTAGATTTATATATATATATATATATATATATATATGTTATTATTATTAATACATATACATATATATTATTATGCCATGGTTATATATATATATTATTATTATTATTATTTATATGATATATTATTATTATATATATATATATATATTATTATTATTATTGGCTATTATTATTATTATTACATATTATTATTATTATTACATATTATTATTATATTATAAATATATATATATATATTATATTATATTATTATTATTATTATGCGTATTATATATATTATTGTTATTATTACTATTACATTATTATATTGTATATTATATGCAGGCATGTTATAAATACATACTATTATAGATACGCGGCGTTTTGAACACTCACTCTTACAAAGGGATTATATTACATTACACATATTGCCTTCTTAAAAAAAGCATTTTATTAGCGTATTATTATTATTACTATGATATGAATATTATTATTACAAATATTGTTATTAGTTATTATTAGTATATATATATTATTATATATATACATTACAGATTTAATATTAAATACATATTAGTTACATCATCTATGTATAAAGACATATATTGGTATACATATATATTATTACATATTATGATTATATTATTATTACTATTATTATTGGTTGGTTATTAATATTATTACATATATATTGGTGCATGTACACACATATACATACATCTTATACATACATATTATATATATTACGTTACACATGCAGAGCGTGTGAGCATATTATATATATATATGGCAGCATATATATATATATATATATATATATATATAGGTAGTAGTGTATATATATATATATATATATATATATATATATATATATATATATATATATATATATATAAATATATATATAATCAAATTAAATTAACCTTGAAAATAGTAAAAAAAAAAAATAGTTTTGATAACAGACAAATTATCTTCTTATTGTAGAAATGAATACTGAGAATTTGCTGAATTTATTTTGCATAATAATCTTTTAATTAAAATGAGTTCTATGTAGATAGTGGAATAGTAATATGTATGCTCTCTGAGAAAGGTGTTTCATCTCCGTATATTTAGGTTTAGTAGAGCATTCAGTCCCGAAGCCCCAGCCATATAATCTTCTTACATCCTCATTATACATATATACAGATGAAGAGCATAGAAAGAAAGAAAGAAATTTTTCTTGCAGAAAAAGGTTATAAAAAGATATACGTGAAAACATCTTAAAATATATATTTTGTCAAATATAATAATAATATATATACATATATATACATTATACTCGAAGTGTATATTATTATTATTATTATTATTACATACATATTACTATATATTATTATATATTATTATATATATTACATACATATTATTATTATTATTATTATTACATACATATTATTATTAAACCTATTATTATTAAACATATTATTATTAACATTATTATTAAAAGTATTGTTATTAAAGATATATATTATTATTATTATATACATATATTATATGATACATATATATATATTACATTATTATTATTATATACACATACATAGCAGATATAAAATATTATATTACATATTACATATTACATTATTATTATATTATTATTATTATTATACATACATACATACATATATACATAGCCTATATATATATTTATATATAGCCCATATATATATATATATAAAGATATAAGATATAAGGTTGGTTGGGATATATATATATATGTTATATATAAGAGTGTTATATATATATATAGTATATATATATATATATATTGAAGGGCAATGAACGCGAAAGTTACACGATAAATGCGAAAACGGTTAAACACCCAAACGGAAAACTGAACGAAGCTTTTACATC
>JABUQX010137592.1:5000-20000 GCA_015478945.1 Trachelipus rathkii | reverse complement strand
GAATATCGCCGGCGTCCCGTAGGCCTGGCCAGCAGTCGGAACTAGCCGTTTAGGCCCTTGTTTCCAAGACCTTTCTCGAAGGTCCACTGACAGACGACAAGTCTTACTGGGGTAGAAGAAGAAGAATATATAGAATATATAATTATATATATATAGTTATAATATATATATAGATATATATATATAAGATATTATAATACATTTATACCTATATTAGTAAATAAATAAATATATATAAATGTATTGGAAAAATTTATTTAATTTTATTTTCAAAATCGTCAGGATCGAATTTTACATTTAAAAGACTATATTTTAACCAGAGATGAGAAAATCCTCATTAGATAATGTCTTCTTACTCTCTTCAACAGTTTGACCCACTTAAAAAATCTCTTTTACATTTATACTAGGAAAAAACGCTAATTCTTAACGCATAAACTTTACTCCTTAAGACTTTATTAACCCTCTAATATTGTTAATTCTCTTTCTTGTAAGACTGTCCTAAATCGAATCTATTACTCTCTTTACCGTCCCTTCAAACAACAAAACAATTATTGCATTTCTCGCTCTGACAAAGGAATAAATATATAATCTTAACACTCTTATAACACTAACAAAATGTAACACTCTACTTATACTGATCAACAACACCCTTATTCACTCTACCAGACCATAAAATCTTAAATTCTTAATTTAACAACAACACTTAACAATTCTTGTAACTCCCCTCTTCTACCAATAAACTTAATCCACTTCCCTGAAACTCTCTCAATTCTAAGCATACCCAAAACACAATAAAAAAAACTGCTCTTAGACCGATCATTTCAAACATTGACTCAACTACTTTAGAATTTATTCCAAATGGCTAGCTAATTCTTTAAAACCTCTCATAGGACATATCTCCTCTTCCTATTACAAACACCGAAGAATTTTATTCTCTTAAAACTAAAAAAAATTAACACCACTTTTACTCACAACACTACTTAGTTTCAATGTAGTTTCACTCTTCACTTTCCTGTACCTGTTCTATTTCACCATCACTCTCATAGAACGTTTCATTAATGAAAACAACATCATTCTTTCACATCCTTTTCCTCTCATCACAACTTATTCTATTAACCCTTGAACACAATTACTTTCAAGATTTAACAACACCTTTTCAACAAAACAATGGCACTAAGCTTGGGATCTCCCTCTCCTATCCTTGCCAACAGCTTCATGAACTTTGAAATCGTCACATTCTCCCCCAACCTCTCTCCTTAAAACTCTTTTGGACGAATATGTGGATGATATCTTCGTAGCGGCCCTGTTAACACTAATCCTATTGTTATCCTCACTTTCATGTGTATAACATCACCAAATATTACACTTTACTAAAGAAAGTGCCACATTAACACCTTACCTTTTCTAGACACTCTTTCAATTGGTCAGTATCACATAACATACAGATACGAGGTCAATAAAAACCACTTTTCACCCTTCCTATATAACACTGTTTTTATTCAAAATTCTCTTACACTAAATTGGTACCTTATCCTCTATCTCTTAGAGCTTTTTTAAGGATTTTGTTCTCCCCCCCCCTCCAAAATGAATTATAATTTTATCCTATCAACTTTCGTAATGCCCATCCTCCTATACATTAATTATCACCAATAGCAAGAATAACTTTTAACCTTTTAAACTCGTGATAACACACTTATTTCCTACCTCCTTTTACCTTCGTCTTCTTCACAATTTTTGCAAAAAATTCCTTCCAAAACTATCCTTACCCTCTTCAAATCTTCTTCCTTTCAAAAAAAATCTTAAACCCTAATCTCATACAACACTTACTTGCTTCAATGTGTTTTAAAAGTACTTGTGCCTACTGTTTACAGCATATACATTTTGAGAAACACATGACTTCACCCGCCGTAAATTACCAATACAAATTGACTACTTCAAACATCCCAAAATCTCGCCTTACCTTACATAGAACTCTACATACAACCCCATACTATCAACTATAGACCACATGACGCCCATTACTAACATTGAAACCTTCACCTAGAAACTCACGATTATTTTGATAAACACCGTCCATAATTATACCAAAGAATGATTCACAAAATTAGATCCCATCATTACACAACATTCTTAACCCTCACTTTTTTTAAAAATTTAAACCAAAAATTTTGTGTAACTTTAAATTATTTTATGTATTTTAATTATATTTAATTTAGTCTATAGCAGAAAAAAAACTGCAAAGGGCCAAGTTGGTCGAAATATTTACTGTAAAATATTCCTTAACAAATTCTTTAAATATTCTGATTTTAACTTACAAAGACTATTTATTTTCTCCTATTATATAATGATTTATAAGTAAATTTTAATTAGCATTTACTATCTATTACTTACTGTCTGACGCTTAAGACTATATACGGTTATAAATAAATTATTATATATTATATAATACTATATATATATATATATAATATATAAATATAATATATATTATATATATATAATATATATATATATTATTATATATATAATATATATTAATATATAATTATATATATAATATATATATAGATGCATGCAGCCCGGACGATACCACCCTGTTCGATATAGAGAATAGTTATAGGCTAACTAACTTTATCAATCTATGTATTGGGATAAGCACGAATCCGTGTAAATTTCAAGTTTAGTACTTACATAGGAGGGGGGTCACCGAGGTGACAGATCGCTTACGCCTTGTTGCGTGATCTGAGCGGATGAGTTGAGCTCAAACAAGCGTTCGGGACCGACCACTGAGTTCAACAGACCAAGTCAGTTTGACCGACAGACATAGACTTGACGCGCCGTGGATTTACACAAACACATATTATATTCATTTTACGTCGAAAGAAGTATCCCGAAGGATCACATCTGAGTTGTTTTTAAAACCTTTTGCGCCTGCTTCAGCACTCCGAATGTCGCCATGTATGCCTCACCACCGGGCCCCCGCACCGGCACCGCACCGCCCTCATGCTCGTATATATCTATATAATTACAGTTAATCGTATCGTATAAATTTGAGGTGTTAGATCGGGAGTTAATCTCAATTATACCGACGGTAATCCCAAGGTCCCCAAGGACCCCACCCGTCAACATTAAATATATATAGAACCTGAAAATTGTGAGAGGATTCAATTTGAGTTTCTAGAAAGAGTTAGCTTATAGGAATCTGGAGGGTTGATCTGTACCGTGCTGGACCACTGCCGGTGCAGTTAATTAAACAGTCGTTACAACAAATTGTGTGCTATATATTACTAGACTGAGATTTAAAAATGCTTCAAATCATCAAGAAAAAAAAAAAATAAAAAAATAACATAAAAAATAACAATGCTTACACTTTTAGTTTAAACTTACAAATTTACGTTTTTACATACCTAAAAGGAAAATCACTAAATCAACACCATCCATCTACCTTCCTGTAACCCTCTTTCCAGTTGTGATCTATTGATCTTTTGATTCAAGCCAATCCAAATTTTACTAAATTTTCATGCTTTACATACCCAAGCAGTAATCAGTAAAATCAGCCCATCCATCCTACTCTCTTCACCTCCTGCCATCTATCTATTGATCTTATTGATTAAGGTCAAATTTTTTACTAAAATTTTCATGTTTTACTTACCCTAAAGCCAGTAAATCAGTAAATCAAACACAATCCATCTACCTTCCTGTCACCCTCCTTCCAGTCTGATCTATGATGCTCATTATTAAGTCAAATTTTTTACTAAATTGTAATTTATACCGCTTAATCATAATCCTAATCAAACTACTATCCAAACCTCCCTCCTGACATCTGTGACTATTGATCTAATTGATTAAGTCAATTTATTACTAAAATTCTGTAACGTTAACCTAATCATAATCAGGTAAATCAAACCACCATCGCAGCATCGACCACCCCATGGCTATCCAATCAATTGACTATTGATTCAAGTACATTCGATACATTTGAAACATAAACATAAATCAAGTCTTTATAACAACACATCAATCAAATATTTGACTAACAAAGTTTTCACATTAATAAAGATTGCTTACTCGAACTAAGAAAATAATGTACAAAGACAAACATAACACACCTTAAGCACACCGAATAAACTGTAAATCGTTAACACAAGTTCCATCACTTAACAGCAAGTGATACTAACATAATACAAAGACGTAACCTATTCACACCTATTTATAACATATCAACTCACATTTTTACATTAACATGAGAACATTAACAGAACAATTACCGACACCATATTTAATATCATACTGATCACAATATACTCTACAGTAACAAAGTTACATAATAAAGTTATTAGATCATCATCTAATCAAAAAATAACCTGTTACACAGACAATCTTAAATGCTTATGCATTGCCTAAGGCTAAGTTCAACGCATTACAAGCACACTTAACACAGTAAGTAACTCGCGTGGACGTGCCCAGCTTCTCAATTTTAATTTCTCACTGCGCTAGCGTGTACACTATATTTTCAATTTTACGGATATTCAACAAAATTACCACAACGTTTAAATTAACAGCTCAATGAGTATACTTAATTAAACAAAGTTTTAGCATAATAAAAACATGCATCAAAACTACGAATAATGACACACACAACTGACATACCTTTCCCCGAATAACATCAACAAACAAGTGCCACCCTTAACAACCAGTTACAGTACCGTACAATTATGCAAAACGTAACCTATTCTACTTTTTTCAAAACACTATCTCTAAAACAATGTTAATCTCTACATTGACACGAGTACATTTAGCAAAAAATGTATCACAACATTGGTTAAATTTATCCTAATGAATCAACCAATAATATGCTCTAATGTAAGAAAATTTCGCAGGAATAAAGACTAACCTATCTAACGCTATTTATCAAAATATTTGCTTACAAGACAAACCTGGCACACACTTAAGCACCGAATAAACTAGTTCACGTAACAAATTCCTCACTTAACCATCAGTAAAGTAACTAACAAGCATACAAGGGAAGTGTACCCTATTAACTTTGTTAATGATGGGTAACAGCAACAAGAATTATATAATAACGTGCCGTGTTTAACTAAAATTGCTAAAGCAGTTGATTGAAACTTCCAGACTTCAGCAAAGAATAAGACTTCAAACGATAACAAAGTTTCACATTCAATAAAGCCTAACATAGCGACAATGAACTAAAAAAAAATATGTACAGCGACAAACATGACACACCTTAAGCACGAATAAAACTGTCTAATATAACAAAGTTCCATACATAACAACAGTAAGTAACTAAACATTACATACAAAAGTAACCTAGTTCACAAATCCATAGCATCATATGATTAAGAAAATAATGACACAACAAAACTAAACACACTTACGCATTATAATACAGATTAACATAAACTAAAGTTCCATTTTAACCTGAGTAACATAACTAGCATTTGCATCACAAAAAGTAATCCTATTCATACTTTTCTCAGCATATCCTGTCAACATCATTACGTTTAAACTTTTAACATTTCACACAGTGATATAACAATAATTTATCTGAACCAGTCTCATATCATTAGCCAACCTGAACTGTAAGCAATAACAAATTTTATCCCAAACAAACATAAAAAATAAGTTTCTCTTGAATAAAATATCACATAAAATCGTAATAGTTTACAGATTTCAAAGCAGTAAATCAGTAACATCAGTAAATCAAACCATCAACCCTCCCCACCCCTCCCAACAGGACCTTTTATTCTATTGAATCTATTGATTCATTCATATCTTGAGTATCATTGCACTTAAATAACACAAAAATAAGTTTTTTTTGTGATATCTAACTGTTGAAACATAATGCATCTAACCTTAACAAAGTTATTTACATTAATAAGCTAACCATACATAACTATGACAAATAAGACACATATAGTACACACGATAACCTAACATACCATACGTACGAATAAACTACTACTAACATTAACAAGTTCCATACTTAACAACACTAAAGAACCTAGCAACATTGCAATAAAACGTAACCCATTCACACTTTTTCAAAGCATAACGTCTACCTATTCAGATTTTAAAGCAAGTAAATCAAATTAGTAAAAATCAGCCATAACCCCCCTGCCCTCCCACCAGGATCTTTTACTCTATTATCCGATTGATTCATTCATTATTTCCGAGTATCTATTTCGACTAAACATAACACAAAATAAGTTTTTTGTATACTAACTGTCGAATTTATATGCTATCGTAACAAAGTTTTTACATTAATAAAGCTTACACATAAAATACCTGAACTAAGAATATAATGTACAACGACAAACCTAAACAATACTACGAGATCAAACTACTAACACTAACAAGTTCCACACTTTAACCAACACTAAAAGTAACCTAGCACAAGCGTACAAAACGTAGACCCATTCACACTCTTTTCACAGCAATACCATCATAGCTACGCATTAATCATTGTTAAATTTTACATTAACGCTACGTCCATTTACGTGCAATTACTAGTATCATTCGGGATTAAAATAGCACAAAAAGAGTCCTTTATATACTACCAACGAATATATGCTAACATAACAGGGTTTTCCACATTAATAAACCTAACATATCATCACTTTAAATTAGAAAATAATGTAGCAAAATAATTAAGCACAACTTACGCCTTAATAAACAGTTAACATTAACAAAGTTCCACATTAACACCGTAAAGATACTAGCATTGCACACAATAACGAACTATTCTATTTTTCACCATATCTGCTAACATATCTAACGTTACTTTACCATTGACACTAAATACTTTCAACAAAAAATTTATCATAACCATCTAATTATCATAAGCCAACGATAAACTAAACAAAACAAAAGTTTTATCCAAATCATAACATCAAAAATAAGTTCTTTGAATAAAATATCTTAGTAAATGGAATATTTATATTTCAGAGCAAGTAAATCAGTAAACAAGTTAACACAAACCCTTAATCCCTCCCACCCTCCACGACCTTTTAATCTTATATCTATTGATTCATTACTATTCGAATTATCATTCGAGTATAACATCTAACACAACAAATAAGTTTTTATATACTTAACCATCTGACTAATATCTAACCGTAACAAAGTTTTTCATAATAAAGCTAACATAACAAAACCTGAACTAAGAATATCAATGTACAGACGACCAACCAAAACACTCCATATACAAATAAAACTTGATAACATAACAAACTTCCACACTTCACAACAGCTAAAGTAGCCTAACACTCGTACAACGAACCCTATTCCCATTTTTTCAAGCACTAGCTCTAATCATATCAATTTCACATTTATACACTTAACATCCGTAATATTAACAAAAAATTAGGATAACCCTGTCTAATCAGCATACGGACAATGAATATAATGCAAACGTACCGAAATTTTTACATCAACTCTCGTATATTTAACAAAAATTTATCATTAACCTCGGCTAAATTCATCATAATATCGTCTAAATATCTTGGAGTAACGTCGTTCTACGACGAGGTTAACTCCCCATCTAACACCCCTCCAAATTTATCCATACGATAACCATAATAAATAGATAAATATCGGAGCATAGAGCCCGTGCGGATGCAGAGCGAACCGTAGACCAACTGTGTGCTGAGCAGTGCCAGTGCGACTCGGACGTCGCTGAAGCAGGCGCAAAAGGTTTTAAAAAAACTACTTCAACAGTGATACCTTCGGGGACTCATTTCTTCGACGGTAATAATACATAAAATAATTGTGTGTGTATGCGACACGTGAGCTCTGCTCCTGTGCTTCTGTCGTCAAACAGACCTTCGGTCTGTTGATACCATCCCAGGTGTCCGTCGCCCGATACGCTTGCTATGGCCTAAACTCATCACGCTCAGATTCGCAACAAGGCCCAGTAAAGCGTCTCCAATATCATGTCCACCTGGGTGACCCCCTCTATATACTCCTACAGACTGTAATTACACGGATTCGTGCTTATCCCATACATAGATTATATTCCAAGCTTTCCAGACCTATAACCTTATTCCTTCATATCGAACTAAAGCGGTGCGTATCGACTCGGAGCTGCCATCATCTATATATATTAAGATAAATATATTATATATTTATATATATAGTATATATTATATATATATATATATATATATACTTTATATATATATCATTATATTAATATATATATATTATATTATATATATATAGGTATATATTATAATATTATATATGAGATATATATATAATATATAAATATATATATATATAACTATATATATATAGTAGATATATTACATATAAATATATAAATATAATATATATATGTATAAATATATTATTTTATAATATATATTATATATAATATATTTATATAATTATATTATATATATAGTATATATATAAGCTATATATAATATATTATAATAATATACATATATAAATATATATTATATAATCTATATATATATATATGATATAAATATATATAATAATATATATATTAATATAAATTATATATAATAATATTATAATATATATATATATATAATAATATGTATATATATATATTATTAAATATATATATATATATATATAAATATAATTAATATATATATATATATAATATACTATATATATAATTATAAAAATAGCGAGATATGATATATATATATATATAATTACTAGAATATATATATAAAATTATATAATATATATTAATATATAAATTATATATATATTATATAATATATATATATATAATATATTAATAAGTAATATATATAATATATATATATATATATAGTTGTTATTATTGTACTCGGTGTACTCAATTTAATAAAAAAGAAATATACTACAAAACGTTTTAAATATAATTGATTTTTCCTTTGGTTAGTTAGTCCATTATAATTAAAATCAATACATTGAGAGTTTATAGCATTAATTATAAGCTCCGTTCCTTAATAAATAATTCAACATGGACTATTTTTATTAATTAGATAAGTAATTCAAAGTGAAAAAGTGTTAATGTTCAGATTGGATATAAGCATAATGAATATTCATTTAGGATTAAAAATCAGTTTACTCGTTGCTGCAGTTCTTGGAATAAAGAAAATAAAGATTTCCAGGAAGAAAATCCTTGATCGTTTAACGAGCCAGTGTGTATTCTAAATGTAAATCTTTACTCTTTAAACCCCAAGCCTACTTTTTTTTCTTAAAACTTTGTGTCAAAATTTATTCCTTGACTGATTGAGATCTTTTAAATGTCCCTACTGCTAGTGTTCACTTACACAAGATTTCGTCACCAATAGTTTTTCTGTATTAGATTTATATCTGAAAACATCTGTTGGTTGTCGTTTTATGTGATTTTATCAACCACACCCCTACTCAAAGAGTCATTAAATTGTCTGAGAGATACTTTATCTATTAAAGAGATCCCAAAACAGACAAATCTCTCCAAAGTCAAAGTAAACAAGAAATATTGTATTATACTTTGTAGAATATTATACTCTGTTTACTCTTACATTTGTAATTATTATCATGAATTATTGCAGGTACATCATGTGCCGTAACGAGATGTACTAAAAGTGTTTCGTATTTCTATATACTTCTTCTTAACTTTATACCAGACTCTTTATCTTTTGGCCCTAGTCCTTATTATGTGTGTGTCTTTTCCAGCCCACTCACTTGTTCTATCTGTTTACAATATAAAGCTTTACGTCTCTCTAATAGGGACAGTAACACTGCTACTCGCTCTCTCACAGATCGAGATAATGTACATCCTATCGGACTACAACAAAAAAGGATTTACTAAATTGAAATCAAATGGATCATTTGCAATTCAAAAGATCAATTGGAAAGTTTCTCTTTTTTTGAGTCCAATTTCCCTTTTCATCACGAATTAACAATACCAAGTAATGAAATAATAATTAGCATATGAATTGGATTTTACATGAATCAAGTTTTTGATGTATTCCTGTATCGCTAAATTTTATCATTTGCTTTATGTGGTCTGTTGCAGAAAGGTAAAGAACTATGTCAAAGTTTTTACAAATATTATAATCGTATTGATTGTTAAGTAATAAATAAATGCATAACAATAAAATCAATATAGATTAGACGGGAGGGGACTTCTTCATTGGTTGCAACCGTGCGCAATCCTAATACGATTTACTGGAATACTACAATCAAGTTTTGAATAGTTATAATCAGCCAGTAGATATCAAATCAATCTTTGTATCTCCATCTCAAATCTATTTAGAAACAACGGGGAAAATACGTTTGATATAGATCTTTACAAAAACGGCTAACGAATCATACTATTTAAATAATAAATAAGGATCATCATTATTCCCAAAAGTGAAACTACTTAATAACTTAAAAAATATATTTTAATTTCATAAATTATAAAGAGATGCAAACATATACTTAAAATAGCTTTCAACAAGTTTAGAGTATGGTATTTGGTATTTGATATTTGTTATGTTAAAAAAGTTATTAAATATATGAAATATAGCAAAGTAAACTGATTTTTGTTGGAAATATGGTTCTTTTAACTTAACTCTTTATTTAAACAATTTTATTCTATATTACAAATCATAAAGTGCCATAAACCAAAATATTTTTTTTAAACAGTAAGTAGTTTAAGAACATTAAGTAGTTTTAAGGAAATTAAATTGCTATTACAGAATTGCGACATTTGAAGTGACTAGTTAGACTTTTAAGAGAGGATTGAGAAGAGAAAAATACACTCATGATGGTTGTGAGATGAATTAGTTATGATTATTATGGGTTAATCTGTATTACATGAGAAACTTGTGTAGTTTGCAGCCTAATTTTAGGAAGACATTCATACTTAAACTAAAATATCTGGAAACGAATCAATATGACAATGAATTATTAGGAGATTTTAAAATAGTAGAGTAACCAATTCAATTAATACAAAACATAATTATATTTAGAAATAATGTGGAATCAAAACATCGAATTTGACTTTTGAAATTCTCTGACAATTCTATTGCTTAAGACTAATTCTAAACGAGCAGTTAAAAGGCTAACTTTTGAAAGCATCTGCCGACACCCAAAATTTAAATCTGCAACTGACTGTCAAAACGGCCCATTTACAGAACCAAAAAAAGTTAGACTGATTCAACACGAGAAATTAAACATGCCTGCTTCCTGTTGGAGTAAACACGGCACTACGCCCACGCACACACACGCCCACGCCACACGCACACACACGACGCACACCACCACGCACACGCACACGCACACGCATATATATATATATATAAACTATCCATAGTATATTATTATATATAATATATATATATATATATATATATATTATATAATATATATCATATATATATATCATTTAAATATAATACAAATATATATATATATACTATATATAATATATATATATCATATATATATACTATATATATATATATATATATATTATATATATACTATATATATATATATTATATATATTATATTTATCTATATACTATGAATATTAAACTGTCGTCGGAGTTAGATGCATTAAAAACAGCTGGGAAAAGGAAAAGAGAAGAAAAGAGAAGATCTGGAGTAGAGACTAAGATGGAGGTTAATGAAGTTTTAAAAGGAACTGTTAAAGAAGTAAGTCCTAAAGGGTTTTTTGCCTGTGTAAAGAAGATGAGCAGCATGTGTTGAGGTCAGTTTATTATTTGGAAGAAACTAGCTAAATTTAAGTTTTCACGTAGATTTTCACAAAGATTTTTATTAAATCAAAAATATAAATTAAAATCCGATTACGAAACAAAATTAAATTGATATTTTAACCAAGTTTTAGAGGAGGAGCAACAAAATTTTTAATCCAGTTCTTTTCAATAATTTAAATACAGTTCTTTTCAATAATTTAATAATTTAACAAATATGGCGGTATCCGAACTAAGTTAGGTGAGGAGCTGCAAAATTATTCAACCAGCTTTTGACAAATGAATAAAAATATAATTTTAACTTAAGAATAAAGAAGCGCTACAAGTAATTTCTGGCCTAGATGTGAAGGTTTCGACGTAGTTTGTCAGTATGAAGTTTATCTTCGCATGGCTCTAGAGGATGAACCACTCCCCTTGCATTCTAACTATTACCCATGAACATAGGGCCAGGATAGGGCCTACGCAAGCCCACGCCTGACATGAAATTGCTTGCATACTCAGGACCAGGCCATCGCGAAAGAAGACGACCTTTAGATTACAGACCCGGAACACGATTTTGGAACCAGGACACTCGAATAATGTTTTTAAAATTAGATGAACGCTTACGCTAACATATTGCGACCCCACGTTGGTGGAAAAGGAGGAGGAGATTCTGGGAGATGATGAGAGAGCAGGCAAGGACTAGACGTGATGGGAATGGCGGAGATGCGAATGAGAGGAAGAGGAGAGAGGAAAAAGATATGGGAGGAGATATGTTTGTGATTATCTAAAGGGATAGAGAGGGTATCAGGAAGCTGGGAGTGGGCTTCATAACTCAGGGGCGAAATGTCCCCCTTTCATACACGACTAGAGAAGTCATGCCACGAAGACTTGTAAGTGCTACCTCTTAAGATCAAGGGAAAGAGGTTACCACCTTCTATCAAGATAATATTCGGCCGCAACAGGGACACCCAGAAGAGGAAAAGAGACCGTTCATGGAAATGTTGGAGGAGATGTAGAAACGGAAGAAGAGAGGAGGATGTATTGTTGATGATTGGAGATTTCAATGCAAGAGTGGGAAGAAGAAGAGACGGGGTGGAGACAATGGTAGGACAGTAATGGAGAGGAGATAAAAGGAATATTGAAGGAGAGATGCTGATAGATTTCTGTCTGAAGGAAGGGATTGAAAATCATGAATGGTTTTTTCTTTTCAACGAAGGGACTCACATAGGTTCACAAGGTATAGGGTGGAACAACATCACAGGCAGAATTTGATCACAGATCTAATTTAAGACTATATAATATGTCTGATAGTAGGATAATACAGGAATGTTAAGAGTAATACCTGGAGAAACAATGGATTCGGATCATAGATTGTTGGTGACGGACCTGGTGATGAAGGCAGAAAAGCTAACAGAGTAAAGAAAAGAAATGTGGATCTAAAGGGAATCACTGAAGGCAGTGTGAAAAAAAGGGAATCATATTTCAGAAAATGTGAGGACTTACGAACAATTTAGGAAAGGAGTAGGAGAGGATGGGAGAATACCAGAAACGATAAGAAGGGTAGCAGAGGACGAACTCTAGGAAAAGATGGAGGGAGAACGAGAAATAGACACGCCAAAGTGGTGACTGAAGAAGTGCAAGGAGGCACTAAAGAGGAAACGGTTTTGATGAGAAGGTGCTGAAAAATAGAACTGTACAAACAAGGGCTAATATTTGGAGGCAAGAAATGATGCAGGAGAGTGAAAAAGAGAGAAGAAGAGGCTGCAAAGAGGAGGCGGAAGAATGAATGGAAAGATGGGAGGCCAGACAAGGAAGAAGATTTTTGATGGCAAACTATAGAGGACAAGAGGAAGTGTGCAACATCAAAGGATAAGCAAGGAGAAGTTTTGGTAAAATCAGTAGAACACAAACAGGAGATGGACGGAGCACTTCAGTGAACTGCTAAATGTGAATGAACAAGGGGAGGAGGCAGGAAGAAAGAGATTCTAGAGAGAGGACGGTGAGGATCGAGGAGGAGATAACTATGGAAGAATTAGAGTGGCATCTCGAAAGCGATGAAGAAACGTAAGGCACGGGTGAGATGGGATACCCATAGATTGATCAAACAGAGGGAGGAGAGAAATGAAAGAAGAAATTTTGGAACTGTTTAATAGTGTTGGAACGAGAGGGAAGTACCAGAAGGATGGGGAAAGTCGAAGTGATTATCAGCGGGTGGGCCACTGGGATAGATAGAGGGGAAAGAGGGGACAGCGTAGGAGAGCTGCGCTGTAAAAACAACTATAGGGGCGATGTGGTTTGGTGTGAACCGATCTGGTCAGGAAGCAACATAAGTGAGAGGGAATTTTAGGAGGGGAAAAGGGTTGAGAACATACTTAGTGGAGGCGGAGGCCAGGAGGCTGGGGGAAGAGCAGCAGCGCGGATATAGAAAGAACAGGAAGCACGACGGCAATGACTTCTTGTTCGCTCTGACGGGAATTACCCGATTGGAAAGGAGTGAGTGGCGAAGTTTAAGGGCGCGAGGAAGCGGGAGGCATGAGTGAGGGTCAGGGGCTTTCATAGATCTGAAGAGAAAGCTGTACTTGGGGATGGTCAGGTGCCTAGAGAGAGACTCGTGGAGAGGTGTGTGGCAGAGGAGGAAGTGATGGCAGTTGGGTCGAGAAAGTTGAGAGAGGGAGCTCTGGAAGGTTTGGGTACAGGGAAATGGAGGTAAATGTAGATGTAAGGAGGCAGGAATTTGAGAGGATCAAGGGAGAGTGGTTCGCAGGGTGAGGAACAGGGGTGTACGAAAGGAGCGTCTTGTCACCAAATTTTGTTTGTATCGTTTGGATGTTAGTGATAAGAGGGTGAGGAAGATATCGGGATTTCGGGACGGTGATACTTCTGGCTTTATGCGGATGACTTGGCGTGCCTGGAGCGAAGAGGGAGACAGGCTTGAGAGAGGTAGTCGAATCAGTTTTGCCAACTAGCGCTGAGAGAGAGCCGGTTTGACCATAAACACAGAAACAAGACGGACGATCATAGGAGTCAGTAGAGAACAAGGAGCGGAGGAGTTGAGAATAGCTGGGGAGGTGGAGGGGACTGAGATAAGATGGTGGAGAACTGTAAATATTTTGGGGGAGTATTTTGGCAGAAGGGGAGGAAATGTACAAGAATCACACAGCAGCGATAGCTCAGTATGGGAGCATAAGAGCAGTTGTATCCCATACTGAAAGATAGACTAATGAGTGTGTGGAGGTGAAAGGGTGATATTTGAAGGTTGTGTTAACCGATTTTACTATAT
>JABUQX010137591.1:10000-13732 GCA_015478945.1 Trachelipus rathkii | reverse complement strand
CTAAATAAAGATATGCAATCGTGTTGTTTATGGTAAATCTTGTGTCGCATACTATTCTCACCCTCTTAGGCTGCCTCCATCGCTAATAGCTCCATAACGAAGCGTTACCGTGCATACATGTATAAAATATCATGCTCCTATTTTCCATTAATGAGCCCGTATATGAAGCGGCGCGGTTTCAATCTTTAACACCCTATATATATATATATATATATATATATATATATATATATATATATATAATATAACATTTATATATATATAATATATATATATATATATATATATATATATATATATATATATATATATATATATATATATATTTATATATAAATATATATATATTTATATTATTTATATATATATGTTTCTATATTTATGTATAATATATATAATAATAATATATATATGTAATAATATATATATATAATAAAAATATATATATATATATATTGTGGTTAAAATGCATTCATATTCAGACACTTGGTAAGTATGGATGTGTGTAAATTTATGTTCCGCAGTCCAGCTACATGTCTTGTGATAGGACCTACATGATATGGCAAAATCTTTATTAATTATTTTAAAAGAGGTAGAGATTTTCGAACAAATACCTGTTAAAATATTATGGTATTATAATGTTTATCAAGAAAAGTTTAATGAATATAAAGATGTAATTCAATTTCATGAAGGAATATATGACATAAAGTCGATGGAAAGTGTACACGGACATAAAATTATTGTGTTAGATGATTTGATGCATTAACTGAATGAAAAAATAGCTGAAACGTCACTGTATACTCTCATCATTTAAATATTTCTGTGTTTTTTTTTATAACAGAACATTTTTCATCAGAATAAGTATATGAGAGATGTATCTTTAAACACACAATACCTTGCCTGTTCGGTCAAAGAAGAGCTGTGAGTCAAGTCAATGTGCTAGCTACTCAGATGTTTCCTATGGGAAGAAAAGAGTTCCTGAAAACATATAAAGAAGTCACATTTTTTTCATCTGGTTATCTAGAGATTGAATATCATCCTAAAAACACGTACCTAACGAAATAGAAACTGTATGCATACCTGAATAATGAGTACTCTATTTGTAAAGTATTTATCTCTTATAAAAAAATTAAAAATCTGAAGCCTTCTGTTAAACGTAAACTAATAAGCGAGGATGAGAAATTCATTCAATGTGTATGTGAAGTTTGTCTAAATCTTATTAAAGGGAATGTTCTTTTAAAGAGACCTCAGAAGGTAAAGCTACGCCGTCCGTCATGGAAATATTATTAAAAAACTTCCGTGACATAAAAACCTGAAAAATAAAAAGAAGTTACTACAGAAAGGAGGGGGATGGAGTATTCCTATCTTTACTCTTTTCAGTCATTGCTCGTTTGATAACTAAGTAGATAGCCAAATAATAAAGAAGGTTGCTGTTTAACCATATAACGAATATGAAAAAATGAAATATAATACATTGCCCAGCAAATATTACAGCAGCAGCAGCAGCAACAGCAGCAGCCCCAACAACAACAACAACAACAACAACAACAACAACAACAACAACAACAACAACAACAACAACAATAATAATAAAAACAATGTCAACATCAACATCAACATCAACATCAACATCAACATCAACATCAACATCAACATCAACATCAACATCAACATCAACATCATCAGCTGCAGCTTCAATGGTTACAGCATCAACAACATACACAAGAGCAGATATAATTCCCACAGTATCATCCTATACTGCAGCTACAAACTCAACAGCGGTTACAACCTCAACAGCTTCATCCTCTAAAGCAGAACGTTGATTCTCCATAGAACCAGTTACAACAGCAGCACCCTCATAGTTTATATGATCCGAAAGTTGAACAAATAAACAATTACGAGAGAGAATTGTATCGGATTTTAAACTGTACCATCAGCAACCCCAACGGCAACAACATCATCAGATGCAGCCTCAACAGTCATAGCATCAACAACATACACAAGAACAGATATATTCCACAGTATCATCCTATATCGCAGCTACAAACTCACTAGCGGTTACAACCTCAACAGCTTCATCCTCTGCAACAGAACGTTGGTCCTACATATCAACAATTACACCACCAGCACTCTCATAGTTTATATGATCCGAAAGTTGAACAAATAAACAATTACGAGAAAGAATTGTATCGGATTTTAAACTCTATCATCATGCACGAAAAACGTATCTTATATCAAAACACTATACAAAAATTAATAGCCTCAATGGTTACAACATCAACAACATACACAAGAGCAGATATAATTCCCACAGTATCATGCTATACTGCAGCTACAAACTCAACAGCGGTTACAACCTCAACAGCTTCATCCTCTAAAGCAGAACGTTGATTCTTCATAGAACCAGTTACAACAGCAGCAACCTCATAATTTATATGATCCGAAAGTTGAACAGATAAATAATTACGAGAAAGAATTGTATCGAATTTTAAACACTGATATCATCATGCACGAAAAACGTATCTTATATCAAAACACTATACAAAAATTAATAGACCTAAAAGAATTACATCAACATGCTTTAATAAGTAAATCGAACATATATGATTCAAGTCTAATATCTGAGGTTAAGGACGGAATGGAAAAGGAAGACAGTTTTAAAAAAGTACTTCCTGAAAGCTTACCAATAAGAGATTAAAGAAAAAAACAGGCATAACTTTATAAAATAAGAGATCAGATATCATAGAATGATCTCCGACAAATCATAATTGATGGGGAAACAGTTGATGGATCGAATATTGTAGATCAGATCTAATATCAAATATCTCGCGTGATTGAAAGAAGGCATTTGTATCTGGATGGAACAGTATCAAGCATGAACTTCAGCCTATTAATTTCCCCAGAGCTTTAATCTTAAATAAACAAAGATTTGCTGATATGGATATTATTCCTACGCTTCCTAGACAGATACAAGTCCCTCAGGTATTTCTTTTGCTTCAGAAAGATTAAAGGGAATAAACCTAGGTGAGATAGTTCATCTAAATTAAGAATAAAAAAAAAACATACATTAGACTTAAGTGATTAAGTCCGGATTATTTATTATTATACTTTTATGTGTATATAATGTTATTACATTTATTTACGTGTAATGTTTTTAATTAAATAAAATTTTTCATTTTACCTTTTGGATTTCTATCACCTGACAGTACATATATATTTTTGAGGATAGACCAGTGCGGTGGCACAGTATATATATATATATATATATATATATATATATATATATATATATATATATATATATATATATATATATATATATATATATATATATATATATATATATATATATATATATATATATATTGAAATGTTTTGTCATTATTCATCCTGGAGTCTAAGGAAGTAGTTGATAAGTATTATTACCGAGTGAAAGAACCTAGTAATTAAGGAGGATTTTCAAGGTTCTCATCAAACTTTCCACAAATCGATAAAAAGAAGAATTGAATGAATACTTAGAAGGCGAAGAATCATTTACTCTACATAAACCCGTACGAAAAATATTCCGACACGGAAATCCATAGCCACCAATCTCGATAATGTTTGGCAATTAGATTTAACTGAAATGGTGAAATATAGTTCCTATAGTGAAGGATATCAACACATCCTTTTCACGATAGAAGTGTACTCCAGATACCTATGGTTTAAAGCTTTAAAATATAAAAGATCAAA
>JABUQX010137591.1:0-2500 GCA_015478945.1 Trachelipus rathkii | reverse complement strand
AATAATAAAAATATACTATAATAATATAAATAATAAAAGAATATAATAATAATATTATATAAATAATTTATAGAAAAGAAATATATAATATATAAAGTATAATATATATAATATATATAATAAATATAATATAATATAAATAATAATATATATTATAAAAAATATAAATACTTATAATAAAAAAAATAATATGCTTTTCAATAAAAGTTGATAATTAATAAAAACCCTAAATAAAAATTAATATTTAGGACGAAAAAATTGACATATAAATAATATATATATATTATATAAATATATTATAAGATAAATATTAATATATATATATAAAAATATAAAAATCTAAAAACTTAAATTATTTAAGAGAGTTAATAATTCCACAGGAGATTCCGATTGTAATAACATTAGTAAATAGAAATATCTTCACTACCCAGTCTTCTTATAATGCAGACTGAATACATATGTTTCATATAGTTCGCTAGTATTAATAAAGATATAATAATAAATAATATAAAAATAAATATATAATAATATATTAATGTAGATATATGAATTATATGAATATAAAATATATATATAATATATATATATATATTATATATATATGATATATATAATATATATAATAATACAATATAAATAAATAATAATTAACTATAATAGAATAATAAAAAAATATTATTACAACACAGTAAATGAGGCAATACGTTATTCAAAAAGGAAGTAGTTCCGTTATCGATTACTCCGTATATACTCGGGAAGAAAGTAAGTTCAAGAAGTATATCGTTATAATCCTTTTCATTATAGAAAGGGGAAAGTGAACGAAGTGCCGTTAACTCAACTGATTACTCAGTTACTTTTTAGCTTTTCGATATGACAATTACGGTATGACTAAAGGGAAATAATTATTGGTTCATTGTGATTATTTAAACTCACGATATAATCAATTAATTTTAAAAAAACATACCCTCATTGTAAAACCCTAGCGCAACTTAAATATACTTGAGATTCCTTTACATCCACCATAAACGATATTAATTGCCACCAGACCAAACCTTTATAACTATGCAAAAATTCACAACTTTCCTACCACACTCAACATCATCCGTTCCCATTTTTCATCACATAACTATATATAAATATTTAAACCCAGACAACACTTGTTCCAGCTGCCTCACCACCAAATTAGACTGTCCTCACTCCAACCATAACCTTACCTCTTATCTATACGTTTACCTTCAAACATGTCTCACTTTACACCACCCTGCCAAAATCTCATACTACCGAATCCTAATCAAACTCTCTCATAGTAATTCGCCAACAACGAAAAGACCAAATTAACATCCGCAATAAAATATGAGTTAAGGGCACCCTCCACTCTCATATTCCATATCATACATCATTCTATACCAAAGGTATATGTAGAATCGGAATCGGAAATCGGTATATACATACATAAAAAGTTCAAGAAAGTCGATAGGTAAGTCGGTATAAATCAGGGACGAAGTCGGAGTCGGAGTCGGGGAGTCTAAAATGAAGGTAATTTGAAGAGAAGTGTAGAGTCAGGAAAAAAAAGTCGGATCGTGAGGAATTTTAGAACGACTCTTACAACGATACCTGATTTCTAGAATCATCCATTGACCATACCACACCTCTAATTCTATACATATATAACCCCAAACAATATCCACATGTAACTAAATTGTAACCAAGAAGACATAGCACATCCCTGCCTCACTCCGCTATTAATAACATATAACACTACACTACTACAAGTACTCATAATCATCTTATCCGCTACGACTATCAGAAATATACTTTTCGATCCATTCGAACAAGCTCTCACACGACAAACCAACCAACATACATATCAATAAACAACCAGCCAATTTAGAAGAATAACTGCACGTAACATATAATATACGATACTGGCTCAAAACAAAGCACTGTTTGCAAATGCACAAGAAAAAACCAAACCTCTCAAGAATACATCAATTATTCCTCCCCACTCAAACTCCTTAACCCCTCCTCGAATCATTTTATTTTTCAATTGTAAGAGATTTGATCCATATATTCTCATACCATTCATAAGCCCAACGCTTGACTACACAATCAGTCCTCAGTATTAAACACCCGACGCATTCTATTCGACCAAAAATATAAGTAAGATATTTTATATATCTATGATCGACTAACGTATACTAACTTAATAAACTAAATTTCCGCATTATAAATTCCTACGATTTACCGCTAATATCTCAGATTCGCACCTTAATTATAAGAGGTACTATATTACTGCTCTCCGATCTCTTCTCTCCTCTAGGTACTATATATACTCTCCATAAACATTTGGATTACACGAACTTCCAATACCAATCATCACCATCTCGCCCCGACCGTTACAGATTAGATCACTTTTTCAGTCACTGTTATGTTTGTTATAAAGAGAGTAATTTCCTCTATATCACTACAGATTTACCATTCTTAACTTTTTCACTACTTC
>JABUQX010137590.1:45000-97500 GCA_015478945.1 Trachelipus rathkii | reverse complement strand
GTGTGTGAATCGCGGTGTGTGTGTGTGAATGCGTGTGTGTTTCAAAAAAGAGAGCATGATGACCGTAAAGCATAATTGGAAAATTACAAAATTATTTACATAATTAAAAAAAGTTATGTACTTACCTTTCAATTATTATTTACAAAAGTTCTGGTATTTCATACCGGAATTGAGCAAAATTTATCATCAGCCAAACCAAAAACTTTATACCCCATAATAAAGTCTTTCTCTATCGAAAGCATTGCTAAGGCGGAAAGTCGTTCTTGTCCCCATGGTGTTTTCTAAGAAAGGGTTTGAATCCTTTTTAACAAAGAACAAACAGCGCTTCTTCGGACGTTGATCATCGATGGTTATTTAAACTTTAATCAGTTCACACCTTACTAACAAGTGGCTGTCCAAGTGGAGTTTTCTGTAATGTAAAATCAAATAAATCTTGGCTCCGACATGAACGAATTCTGTCTTGGCTATAAATTATAGATGGTTCTGTTTTAAGTTTCTTCTTTATGTCAATGATAGTGTACACTTTACAGGTTTCATTTACATTTCTCAGGAAGATGGAATCATCTGAGGAAACATTTCCGGCAGAAATAACGTGGCAACAATTAAATGTTCCGAAAATGTAAATCTATCTTTTTATCTGAATAATTGAGAGAGGATTGATTGAGAGATTTGGCAGAGGTGTGAAAAGGGAGTTTGAAATAAACGTAGAGGAAGAGCAAGGTTTTGTGTTGAAGGAAGACAGTCTCGGTGCGAGTTATGTTGGAGGTGGTGAGCAACGGAACAAAGTGTCCGAGTTTAAATAATTAGGGATATATGTTGGATAAAAGGAAACGGATAATGGAGAGTGTAGTAAGAAAGTTGGAATGGTAGGAAGGGAGCTACGTTGCTAATTTAATCCCTAGCGTAGGAATGTAAAGTACTAAGTGTTGAGTGCGCATAGGGTCTTACATGACGTCTGTTGTTACCAACATGTCTAATCAATGTATAAAAAGTCGTGACACTATGGTCCTAGCAATAAGCAACATCCACAGCCCTTATAGGTCACAGTACAACATGCCCGCCTTCGAGAATCGCGACCAACCTCCCCTAGCAGGGATGTGTTAGGTGAGAACCGAAATGTAAAAGAGGCAAACGTATCGACACGATGTAGGGGCGTTGCCCTGATAGACAGGTCGTTGAGAACACGCGATGATCCACACCCATCAGAGCCAGATCAACACCGAGCGAGATAACAATTGAAGATAGCATTATCGCTACAACATGATGCAGCACAAGGACTCGTATGATTAAGTTCGCGCTCGCGGTATACAACGGTGCACCTAACTACGTAGTTGCAGTCAGATGGCTGAGCAAACTGACGCTGTCGCAGACCAGAAGAAAAACAGCGATGGAGTCAATAAAGGTGCCTAGAGGGAGGGAATGTGAGTTTGGCACGAGAAGAAAGGTGCAATAAGAGGTGAAAATGGCCGGGGTTTATGTAAGGGTATGGTGGGTTTTGTCAGGGATGGAACACACCACACACATACCACCCACACCACCAACCCCAACAACCACCCACCGAACATCACACACACAACAACAACACCCCCCACCACACCAACCAACCGACCACAACGCGCACCAGCCACCCCACCCAGAACACCCACGTCCGACAACCACACCCGAAGCCACCGCGACACACGTGCCCACAAAAATACAACTCCGCACAACAACCCCACGCATACGCACGCCACCCAAAACGAAACACCCCCCGAACCCACGACACAAGTCCCGGCACACTGGCGCGCAGCCACAGCAACCAACCGAACTTCATTCGACGAGATGCCACACAGTCGCGCGCCGTGCGCTGTCGCCATGATCCTGTGAAAGCTCTCAGGACGTAGATTATTTTACTAGGACATGCAGGAACTGCCGGCTCGCACTCCCATGGCCTGTAAAAAGGTCACAAGGCGCCGCGACAGAGTAGACTCGGCCGGACGCTCTTCCCCTCTTCTACGCATCTCACAACGTCCACCTTTTCTTTACTAAACCTTCTATCATCTGTCCGACGGTGTCAGTGCCTCAACCCACAACCGCCATTATAACCACCCCAGATCCTGGACAAGTGCTAACTCAATTGAATACTAAATAATAACTAATGAATACACACTATACATAACTCATAACAACCATAATCACCTCAACTAAAGTTTAATCATAATAATTTAATAATAATACAAATAATCATTAATACCATATAATAACCACATATGTACCTACATACAAATCCCAAAGTCACAGTAATGGCATAGTAATCCAACCAGCCTAGTCGCTGATAGTACATAGTAATACAGTCACCCCTATAACCACCTCTCTATGACACCTATACCCATAACTGACCGTCAATACCATACCATAGCGCCCTATTACTTACTCATACATCGCTAACTAGCAACACACAATCAATAACTCAAAGTCACTCTCATATAACTCAGCCGTCCTCCTTTATATATACTAATGATAACCGTCATCAATAATCCCAACTAACTAACCCCCAGACTAAATCTATATTATAGTAACTCAAATATTCTATACTATATACTCATTTTACTACAATATATTACACGCAAGAGCTGTGACCATAGACTGGCAATGAGGGTCATCGACGTCCAACATGGCATGAGATAACAAGCCAGAAGAAGGGCAAAACCGAAACTCACTGAGCTGATTAGCAAGAGCGGAGGGAGACGCATATCAGTGACATAGACGCTCATAAGCTCCGACCCGTGAATAGATTACGGTTGTATAACGCGGCGACTTTTTTCGCCAAAGCATCAACAGGAAAGATACACACGATGCAGTTGACAGGGCAGAATTGAGGAAGTTTCACAGAATGTTGGAAATCGTCTTCCCGCTTGCTAAAGGAGAAAGGGACTAACCAACGAGTTAAAACCATAATTAAAATACAGAACAATTCTATATCCAATGATAATGGGCATACACTAGAACATACTTAGAATAATGAATAACGATCACCAAAAAGCTGATAGAAGCTACGGAAACGAGCCGATCTAATCAGACTCTCCAACTATAGAAGGGTATCGTCGAGAGAGCCAGCACATGCAGCGATCGCAAGGCTTATAACGGAACACCATGGGCTCGCTCGCTCATTCCTGACATGCGGGACCGACAGAAAACCAAGCTTTAAGATGACTATCTGACCATGTGAACAGCAATGACGGGAAAGGGAAGAGACTTCGAGCCACGAGATGAAGGAATTGGAGAGCCAGGAAGGTAGGGACCAGCAGAAGACACCCGGGAAAGAGATGGATGGATTCGGGTGGCCGGAGAGACTGTGCACACGCTAGAGGCATACGCTCGTAGAGCGACAAGTTAGAAGCAGAACGAACAATTTGGAAGCCATAGAAATCTCTGGACAAGAACCTTCCTCTGCGAGGACCAGTAGACAGCACCACCTGACAAGGCAACTACCTACCTAACGCGCAATTGCGCGTGGTACATAACATATAATACCCATCATGCGAAAGCTCTCATACTTAACTAACATATTATATAAATACTCAATGAAAGTAACTTTCATGTAGTATTGTCAAGTACTTAAGCACGCATAACCTAACTAATATATATATATATACTCACTACACTCGGAACTACTATTACGGTTACTGGTTAATTTTAAAACTCATAATAATAGATACTCTTCATCATATATTTTATTCTCGATAGGGTCCTGTATATATAAAAGCACTATATATACATCCCAACCTCACCTAACTATTAAAGCACCTACTACTACCTCACACTACTATATATGCTAACCAGTACATCTATATCACTACATCAATACACCACCCACCCCCATACACTCAAACCTAGAATACAACACTACTGCGGCTTCAGTCTAAATAATATCGTATACCCATACCCTCCTCTCTCTCTCTCTCTCCTTCTATCTCTCAATGAATTTTTTAAATTTTCTTCAACTAAGTATTTACCATTTAAAAAAAGTTGCAATTGCTGTTAATGAGCCTTCAAACGAAATAATAAAAAACAATTTACAACGAACGAATTTCTTTTTGTATCGTTTTTTCACAACGTCGAGTCTGAGAACATACCTTGCAACGAAGTTTTACCTATATAGCTAATGTTAAATTAATTTCCCCCTTCTCAAATATTTCGTTCAATAGCTCGAAAGAAACTTTTAAGAAAAGTTTATTTAATGCAACGGACGAGGAAATCGAAGCCTTATATATATACTTTTTTAATATATATATCTTATATCTATTATCTTAATCATATATATAACTTACTACTATAACTACAACCAACCTATAGATATAATACTCATGAACTATATATCACTAAATACTAATAACTATTATACATTACTACTATTACATAATAATTCCACGTGCCTTACCCATATATACATCTATACTATATTACTACTACATATAATATATATTTCTAATATATAATATAATATATATCTATATATTATTATATGATATATATATATATATATATATATATATTATAATATATTATATATATCTATTACTATATATATATATTATATATAACTATATATATAGTAACTAAATATATATAGGAAAAATTTCGTGGCACAAACATGCAACGAAGGCAGGAGCCGCCACTGATATAGTATCTATATACTATATCGCAGTATATATATATTATATACTATATATATATATTATTATATATATACTCCTATTACTACTATATATACTATATATAATAACGTATATACTATATATATCTACATGGATAATACTATATATATTTTATGTACGGACTTTTCCCTCTTAAAAAAAGTAGGATCAATATAATACTATGATTACCAACCTTCGCTCCTTATTGGTACTCTGACACAAACCTCTCCTGATCTCTTAACTCCTCTCTCAAAACTTCTTCCCCCCTCCAACACCCTCCAGTTCTTGCCCTATGCGTTTTTCTCCTCGCCACTCTTGACTCGGGCTAGATATGGAGAGCCTTCTGCGTTCCGTTCTCGCGAACCTCTCAATTCCGAGTAACTGCTCTTAACTCTTGATGGATGCTTCGTTTCTTGCCGCTAGTGAGAGCATGTCAATCGTATGACGGCTGAAGCAGGTTCAGTCCATTCTTCGACTAATCTATTCTTCATCCTCATAATACCATGTTCGATCGTGCTGTTCCTTGCATTCAGGCTGAGACAGCGCGTTCGGGGTTGAAAATCTCCCACATATCTCCTATCACTTCGTCGGCTAATTCTCATTTCAGCTAGAAATCGTTGCAGGGATACTCTTCGCGAGCAAAGCGGCTTTCCTCAAACGAAAGTTGCCTAACCTCATCCTGGTCTCCCTACTGACAACATCTTTTGGCCTCTTTGCCAAAAAACATCTTATACAATTCTGTACAATCTGCACTTTCCTCTCTTATACGATCTGATGCGCTCTGTTTGCATAACTCTTCACTGAACAGAACGCCCAATCTCTTGCAGCCTCCCTCCCTCTTTCCCTAACTCGACCTGGACGTCTCTGGCATTCCTCCTCCCCCTCCTTTTCAGGCTGGAATACACACTACTATCTCAAAATTCGGCCTGCTCGATACCTTTTGAATCGGGTACAGGGCTTCTGAGATCGCCATGACGTTAGGACAGGCGGGTGGCCCAGATGAGTCATCCCTCCGACTGTTTGACCCCCCGGGCCTAGTGCCCACTGTGCTCTAACCCTGCCCCTCGCTCTCAGACCTATCCTCTACCTAATCAGTCTACAATACTGTGCCCACTTTCCCTCAGTGTTGGAAGCATGCACATGTTCCACCTATTCCGAAAAAGGAAGCCGCACTGATCTCTCTAACAATCGCCCTATAGCTTTCACTTGTATTCTATCTAAGAATCTTTGAAACTCCTCTCCAACTCTCATTTCTCTAGCCTCTGGAATTTCATCTCTCCTCCTTTCCGATCCGGTAGTACGGCTTTATCTTTCAAGGTCTACTTGCGACTATCTTTCCTATTAACCCGATTTTATCGATTTTTCCGCTCCTTAGGAATGGCGGGGAGACTTGCGTAGGTGGCGCTGAACTATCAAAGCATTGACCGGGGTGGCACGCGTCACTGCCTCTCTAAGCTCCCTCCTTTGTTTCCTCCTTCCTTTGCTCTTACTTATGTCTAGCCTTCTTGCAAGTCGCTCAATATCGGCTGTGGTCTTGATGGAGGACTTCTTCTTTTTCTGTCAATTAGTGGGCCCGGGGTCCGTCTTATCTCCTCACTCAACAACCCCATATACTAGTATACTATAATATATAGTATATGATACTATATATTATATTAATATATATATCTATAATTATATATATATAATTTATATATATATTACATGATATGTATAATATTTATTATAATATATATAATATATTATATAATTATATATATATTATAGTATATAATATTATTATATTAATATATATATATATATATATCATATATATCGTATAGTATATATATTATATATATATATATATACTATAGCAATATTATTATTATATATATATATATAATATATATTATATGTATATATATAATATAATATATATATTATATATATATATATATATATACTATATATATACTATATTATATATCATATATATATATATAATATATATAATATATAATATATATATATATATTATATATATAAATATTATTATATATATATTATTATATATTATTATTATATATATTATATATATATTAATATATATATATTATATATATTATATTTATATATATATATAACTCATATATTATAATATATATTATTATTATATATATATTATTATATGTTATATATATATATTATATATATATAGAGAGAGAGAGAGAGAGAGAGAGACGAATTTTTTTAAAAAATACTTTCAATTAATCGTCATCGTCATAGTCATCGGCAAAATTTGCTATAATCGTCATCGTCATCGGCAAAATTCATAATCGTCCCATCACTAATATATATATATATATATATATATAATTATATAATATACTATATATTTATAATATATATTATATTATATATAATATATATATAATATATATATAATATTTATTGCGGTGATTTGGTTCTGTGTGGGAATCTTGAAGAGTTGAGAGGATTGATAGGAGATTTGAGAGAGGATTGGAAAGGAGGGGCTTGAAAGTAAGTGATAGAGTAAGGTTATGGTTGTGAGTGAGGGACACTCCTCAGTGTGAAGTTTTTGTTAGATGGTGAGCAGCTAGAACAGTGCTGAGTTTAAATATTTAGGGTAATATGTGGATGAGAGGCGAACGGGAGATGCAGAGTTAGTAGGAAGGTGTGAATGTCAGGAAGGGTGGGCTGGTGCAATTAAATCGTTGGTGAATGCAAGGCTAAGTCTTGAGTGTGCAGGGTCTTAACCTGAGGGTTATGTTGTTACCTGTGTTATTGATAGTAGTAGTGGGACTATGGTCTGGATAAGAGGTATAGATCAAAATTCAATGTGTTCAGATGACAATCTTAGGGGTGTGCTTAAACAAAGAAGAGGAGAGAGGGAATGAACGTATTTAGATAGGGAGTGGTGTGGTGTGAAGAAAGGGGTAATGAGATAAATGAAAGTATGTTAGATGGCTTTGGTCATGTGAAAGGATGAATGATAGTTAGGTTGGTTAAGCTGGATGTTAGCTGGATGTGTGGGAACCGACCGGTCTGGAGACCGAAGAGAAGTGGGATTGAGTCGAGCGGGAGGTTGTGGGTTTAGGTGAACGTTGTCTGAAGGAGAGAAAGTGGATTGAGTCGGCGAGAAGAAAGGTGCATGTAGGAGAGAATGGCGGGGTTTTGTTATGGTGGCATGGTTGTGGCCCACCTGGCCAGGGGATGAACCCCATTCACTGCGATTTACCATAGTGAGGGTCCGCGCGGTCCCGTGAAGCTCTAGGTGGGTTTCTAGTTCTAAAGTGACGAGCTCTCCCTAATTAATGGTACAGAGGGGGGCGGTAAGGCTGGCGCTTTCTTTTCGACGTTTGTCATTTCTCCTACTGTTTCTTTTCCGATGCCTTGTACAGCACCTTACCCCCCATCTTGGGGCAAAGAGGAAGGTGAAGGAAAGAAGAAAGAAAGATATATATATATTATACCTTATATATATAGTATATTAAGTATTTATATATATATATTATTATATATTATATATATATATATATAGTACTAATATATATATATAATATAACTATACTATATATTATATATATAAATATTATATTTTAACTATATTAATATTATAATAATATATATAAAGATAAGAATAATGATTATAATTTCAAAGATCGCATTCCATTTTACTTCTGAAAATGATTTATAATACCTTCAAATATCGCAGAAGAACAAAAATTTCCTAAGTGAAACAAACGGATATAAATTAAAAAGATTAAACATAATAAAAAATGTTGTCATGTGCGTTATTAAATACGGAATTTGATCGGTATAGAAGAAAGAAAGTCGAGACGATCTTTTTAGTTGTTTCCAAAACAAAAAGAGGAATGACGAAGATGTTTTAAAAACTTTTAGTGAAAGGATAAAAATGTTTTTTAAAAAAAAAATATCTTAAACGATTAATGTTAATTTTTCTTAAAGTGTTAAATAGATTAATATTTTCTCAACTTCTTTCTTCAACTATTGGTAAAGTATACCCTCATATATAAATCACTAAACTAAACCCGATATATATTAAGGCCATCCTAATATAATACACAACACTCTCTACTATATATATATATACTAAATACACAACACTCCTAATATTAGACAAATACTAAATTCACATTCATTTCCTATTCATATATTATCTATAATATTATATACTTTATTATATAATTATATATATTAACTTTATACTATAATATATATTTATATATATTATATTATATATATATATATAATATATATCTATATATATTTTATACTATATACTATATATATATATAATATTTATTATATACTAATTATATATCATATATATTATATATATACTACCTATATATATATATTACTACCTATTATTAGTATATATATATATATTTTATATACCATATTATATATATCATTTATATATATTTAACTATATCAATATATGTAATTATTATATATAATATACTATATTAATATATATTATATATATATATATTAATATCATAATATAATATACTATATATATATATATATATAGATATAATATAATATGGTTAGTACTATATCTATATATAATATGTGATGGATCGGAATAACCGCCAAACCGCATGCGAGCAACGCACATTTTTGCAAGACCGCAAACTGCAACACCGTGGTGTCCAGTGGTTACACACTGCAACCGCGGTTGTCAGTGGTCTTCACAACCGCAACTGCGGTTGCCAGGAAGTTATCTTTTCAAAAATACTTTCTTCTAATCAACCTCTCTCTTCTCTCTCTCTCTCTTCTCTCTCTCTCTCTCTGCTCTCTCTCTCTCCTCTCCTTCTCTCTAGCTCTCCTCTCTCTCTCTCTCTATACTCTCTCTCTCCTCCTCTCTCTCTCTCTCTCTCTCTTATATGATATATAGATTCGTCCTTAGGGTGAACTCAAAGATCTTCCTGGCCCTGATACCTGTTCTTACTTCACTGAACTTTCGTAAGGGTAAATGAGAACTTGCTCAGTTCACTGGAATTCTTACCTAACTGGAATCAATCTGTTTCTACCTATGAGAGTATTCTGACACGATGACCAAAATGTTAGCTTCGTCTCATTCTCTATCACTCATCACAATAATTCATCTTAATCTCATGTCGTGTAATATCTTTCACCAGACCTCAGATTTCGAGACTTGAAAGGGAATTAAATAGCTGCTAACAAACAATACACAAATTCGGAGTAACTCGAAGAGGGATAATTGGAACGAAAATTTCTTGTATTCCATATTCGGGATATCTAGGATGTCATATAAAGATCATTTTTTACAACTTTTATGTTTTGGAAGGGAAGTCAAGAAGGAATAGCCCCAAAACAGATGTACAGGAACTTTTCTCATAATTGGTGTCTTGTGTGTAATAGGACAAGCAAGCGTATCTTTACCGACCTCCTTAAAGAATAATAAACTGTAGGAAATAAGCAACTTTCAAAATCCAAGCCAACCATGCTTGAACCATGATATGATTCATTAACACTCAAGTCAAGTCACTCGTGCATGCCAGAAATAGCGTAGTAATGAAAGTGTTTTGGCGATGAATAACAAGATATCAGAACAAGAAAAAGGATTGATCTCGATGATGATCCTCTCCAGGGGAGGGAACTGAAATAGCTCCAAAGAATTGATATATGGCTACAAGATACTTAGCACTATGTCCCATCTAGTAGAAAACAAACTTTTAGCGATGTCGGATTATCTTATGACGAGAAACGGATAAGAGTTAATTAGCAGGCGACGAAACAATCGCAGCACCAAACTTGTTATTCCTAATCTAACTTGCCGCTTTTCTAAAAATTCTGTAAAAACCGCATAATGTAAGAAGACACCATTGTGCCGGCATATTTCCAGTTTCCACAGAGCAGCGATGAGCGAGAAGTGATGATGTTGCCTTGTGCATGGGTCCTTGTTCTCCCACCTCTGGAACATTGTAAACAGAGCTAATTGCCACATAATCGAACCAGAATTAGAATTTGCAAGTTAATACATATAATTATCATATAATAATAATATAATAATCAATAATAATGATAATCCAATAATAATAATAATAATACATATAATAATAAAATACAATAATAAATATATATACATAATTTATTTCATTTTATGTTTATTTTATTATATTATTATCTATTATTATATTATTATTATATTATTCTATACTTTATTATTAGATATATATTATTATTATCTATTATTTATTATTAATTTGATTCGACCCCACCCCACTATTATTATTTATTATTAATTCCAAAATTATCTTCATTATATATCGATCATTACTCATTATACTTATATCTCTTACACAATTCCGTCTCAATTATATAATTATCTATATTAATTATTATCTATTATTCATTATTATATTATCTATTGTTATTATCATTATTTTATTTTATCTATTCATTCATATCTCTATTTTTTAGTATTATCCTTTATTATTATTATTAATTATTTTCATTAAATTATTAACTTATTCATTAATTCATCTATAGTGAAATATATACTAACTTCCCCATCTCCCAAATTACTACATTAGATTATATCTGCAACCACCCACATATTCCACATCACATATACCCATAATCACCTTAGCCTCTATCACTGATTTAGTCATTAATCTATATACTTAATTACTCTCACTACTCATTCACTCTGAACAACTTATCAGCATATCACAACCTATATCTTAATACTATATATACATTACTCCCCCTCTTCAAACCTACTTTCTATAAAATATATATATATCGAATTATTCATTCATTATCTATTATTATATCATACTATTAAACACTTTTATCCATTCATCCTATTTTATTATTATCCTAATTATTATTATATATTATTATTCTATATATCCTGTTCGGGCTCTCTCTACTGATGTGCCTGTGTGTGGGGTGGGCTGTCGATTACTTGACTGCCTCCATGTATGATTCATATACCTCTGCTATCATTCCCAATTATTCCACTAGCTCCACATTACCAATTATTGACCTTATTCCTTATAAATGACGAATTATTATTATCTATTTATTTATATTAATTTCTACGAAAACTTATTATTAATTATTAATAATCTAGTTATTATTCAATTTTAATTATTATTATTCTTCCATTTCATTACGTAACTACTCATTGGTCTACAACATTGTTATTACTTCATTACTGTTTTAATTATGAAATACTTTGTCTAAATTATTATATTAATTATGTATTATATATGCATATTTCATATTATTCCATCATATCATAGCGTTATATATCGTATTATTTATTACTTATATATTTTATTATTTATTTATTATTTATTATTCTTTATTTGATAATTCATCTTTTAACCATTTCTCTATTCATATTAATTTTATTTAATTCTTCTAATTTCAATATACATTTAAAACAAAATCCACTCTCTCTCTTTCTCCTGATTTATATCTATACTACTATCTATATTTATCCTCACTACACACACACACTAATTCAATAAATATCATTCCATTTCACACTTACGAACTCATCTCTCTCTCTTAACTACACTCACACACACAGATATATCTCATTATGTTTTTCATTTAATTAAAATATACCACTGTTTAAACATATCAAATAATTTTTTTGAAAAAAACAAACCATATAATTTATATTTCAAAAACCTTTTTACTGTTTTAACCTTTAAACAGAACATTTATATTTACCTCATTCAATTACATCCCGACACTTGAAATTATTTAAAGTTTCTAAAACCTCTTTACTATACTAAATCATTATCTTTTTAAAAAAAATTTATTATCTATTTATCTGTTAAGCACTTTCTTGCTTTTATAAATGTTTAATAACTATCAAGTTTTTTTAAAATAATTTTTTACTAAATTTTGTGAAATTTTTACTTCCAAAACCATATAATTTAACATTGCATACCTTAAAGCAGATAAATCAGTAAATCAGTGAGGCAAGACCGTAGCACCCCTCCTACACCAGCCTCGTATACTACCGACTCTGTTCTATTGACTTGCCATGCTCTACATCCATCGCTTAGCCATGTATAAGTATGAAAATAGCAAAATAGGTTCTTCGCATGATAAACATACTGTATTTTATTTACCAATTATTCACTTACATTAATATTTTTCGCTCATATTATATACTAAATTATTTCAAAGTTTCTTTAGAAACTTCCCTATACCCTAAATCAATTTATCTTTTTGACACAAAGAATTTATTATAATTATTAACTGTGATATACTTGCTTTCTATATTTTTAATATTTATCCAAGTTTTTTAAAATAACTTTTTACTAAAAATTATTGTTATAATTTTACTTTAATAAAACATATATATTTACGTACCCCCCTAAAGCAATTAATCAGAGTTGAAACAAGTAGGCCAACGACCCAAGCCAGCCCTCTACCACCAAGCTATAGCCACTATTTAGTTCTATTGACCTACTGCCTTCCTACATCATCTTTAGCCATGTAATAAAGTATAAATAGCAAAACAAGTTTTCTTATCTCTCATGTATATAAATTAATACTATAATATCATGTATATTTATTTAATATTTTACATATTATCCACTTACATATTTATTTATTTATTTTATTTTCATATCTCAATATAGTTTAATACTAATAATACTGTATACTATATTTCTCTAGAGTTATTTATTATATTAAATATTGTTTTATTTTATTTATTATATCTATTTATTTATATTTCATATTATTTAAATTATTATTAAATTACTTTTATATATTAATATATCTATTTATATTTATATTAAGTTATTAATTCATAGTTGTACTCTAAGTTTTTTATATCATTACCTATATTACTACTCAGTGGGGAGATTTAGAATAACTATATAACAATCATGTATTACGCTTTAATCTCATCTATTACTAAGTATATCTCAGTGTCAAAATTTATCGTATGTCATCCATTCTTCTTCTCTGTTTATTTAAATTGTTGTGTAGTGCATAAATATATTATTTTATTTATATACGACGCTCTTTTATTATTAAATTTACGCTTATTACTCTTAAATTAATTCTCAATTTGAGTTTAATGTATCTATTGATGTCTTTATTTTCATGTGTGTTAATTCTGTATTCTTCTCTATATGTTAATTTTATTTATATTATTTATTGTTATTATAATATTTAAATTTAATTTTATCAATACTTTTAGGATAATTTTTAAATGAAATAATTAGTATTTATTTATGGACAATAATATTAATATTATTATATTTATATATGAAGGATGTATTTGTTAATTTATTTTATAGATTAAATTTATTATTATTGGAATGCAATATTAGTACATTTTGCTAAAATATTTATAATTATGGCATGATTATTTAATTAATTATATCTGCACTTATTTATTATTATTTTTTTAGTTAACCACCACCGGTGCTGGTCGTTTATTTGTATAAATTTATAATACATGCATTTTAATTTCTTATTAATTAATTATTTTATGTTTATCTATATAACTATTTATTTATTTACGTGTGTATTTTGTACATACTTGCACAGTCAGTACCCATCACCCTTTAGATATATATCAATTATATTATCATAAATTTATCAAGTATATAAATATTTATAAATTTAATTTTATTAATTAATTTGTATTTATATATTTAATTTATTATATTATATTTATCATTTTATTATATTATATATTATATTATATTATTCTATTAATTTATTATTTATATTTAATAATATTATTTTATTATTTATTATATTTAATATTTATTATTTTATTATTATTTATTATTATCTATTATATATAATCTATAATTATAATTTAATTATATTTTATCGGTATTTATTTATATGTATTTTATTATGTATTATAAATAATTCTTATTATTTCTATTTTCTATTATAACATTACAACAACATTATTATTATTTTTTATAAATTATTTATTATACGTTTAGGTTCTTTTATTCTATTTATTTCTTGAGAATTATTATTTCTTCTTCAACACCATTTGCAGGGCAATAAACGCGTGTTTATAACCAAGCATTTAAAGTATAGTTATTATAATCATTTTCTATGCTTTTAAATATAGCTATTTATATGTTAATTCTTTTCATCTGTAGCATTGATACTCTGATTAGTGCTCCTATTCACTGTCATTTATATTTATTTATTTATTGTTTATTCTATTATTTTTTAGTTAGTTTATTCTAGTTTTATTATCATTATTAGGGTGTATTTATGTGAATTATGTGCAAGTTACTTGCGAACACTCTGAGATTGTAATTATTTTTATTATTATTGTGATTATTTAATATAATTATTAATTATTATTTATACTTATTATATTATTTATTTCTAATTATTTTATTTCGTGTCTATTATTTCTTATATGTTAGATGGTTTCTAATTGAATATTGTCTGATTTTTGTATTATCTAATGTATTTTAATATTATATAATTTTGTTGTGTTTTTAGATTGTTATTGTTTATTATTTATTAAATTTGTTATTATTATTTATGATTATTAATTATTATTAATTATATTTATTATTCTTATTATGTATGATTATTATTTATTATTTTATTTTATCATCTTATTTATTATTATTATTATTTTATTATTTAGTTATTATGTAATTATTGATTATTTATAGTAGTTTGGTGTTTAGTTGATCTTACAATTGTATTTAGGATTATTTTTATTATATACATTTCATATTTATATATATAAAAATGTTTATAGTATTATTATTTAATTTAAGATTATTAATTTATTCATTATTATACTTAACTTTACTGTTATCTCTCAAATTATTTATATAGTAGTATAAATCTATTATGTATATTTTCATTACTTTTGTTACGTTACTTTAATATGTATATATGTTAAATGATGTTCAACTTTTTATAGTCAATTATTCTCTTCACTTATATTCAATTGTGTATATTTCTTATATAGAATTATTTTAAACATTATCATATTGTTATCCATTTCATGTTTTTTATTGATCTGTGTTTCAGTGTTACATTTTTCATGTAGAATATATTACTTTGAGTTACTAGGTTTTAGTTTCTTTATCCACTGATCGTGTTACTTATATTATTATTTATTATTTATTTATTGTGTTATATCTCTCCGTATTATTTATTATACCTATTTTGATATACTACACAATACAATACGTTATATGGTTTTATTTTTAGTCTATCTATATTGCATAACTTATACTATTATGTATTTACATATATGAGTTTTATTATTTAGGTTCTGCGGTATGTCTCTTATTATTTATGTGTATATCTCTTATTATGTATTTATTACTGAATTATATCTATAATTATGTATTTTATATATCTCCTATTCAATTATTCTACTCTCTAATTCTAATTATTTATCTCATGCTAATTTTTTATTTATAGATGATATTTGTATTATTTATGATTTGGTTATCTATATAATTATTTATCTCATTGTTTATAAGCTAATATCTAACAAAATTATTATTTTTTTATTTTAATTTTTATGTGACTAGATTCAGAGGGCGAGTCCGAAAAGTTAGTAAAATCACAACGGCAATAGGCTTAAATTGAACTTTGATTCCTATTCGCACCGCAACCTGCAACCGCTCGATATATGTAAGGCCAATTATAACAGAACCGTGCAAAAAAAAAAGACCGGCCTAAAACGCACGCCGCGCTCACTCAGCAAAAATGTTAGGAGGAACCCGCTAGAAGTAAACAACCACGACAAAGCCATGCGATTAGTGCCAAGACGAATTCAGACCTTCCGCCTCGCATCCACTAATAGCGTATAACGTTATACATATACATATACGGTAATGCTACGTACATAATAACTATACGTTGTGGGCAATCACCTTTCTTACGAGGGATTGTCTCTCTAATAAATAATAATAGTACTATACTATATATATAATAGGGCAAATACTTCTGACATCACCTGCATGACATGGACTAATATAAAGTTATCTGCGACAGTCACAGTGATATTACTATACTTTACCTATCATACTTTACTGATAACAGTAGTTATATCTCTTACGTACATTTATTACGTTATTTATTTTTGAATATTTATTTATGCAATAATCTGCTGATAAATATAATATATAAATAGGTTATTATTGGTATAGGGTTGAAAAAATGTGGTAATAAGCATGGAGTTACGTCACATTATTGAAATATTGAGTACTATCATATCAACCTTATGACTTAATGTATTTGAGAGTTTGATTTTGATAGAATATATTACAGTATAACCTAGGTGCTATATAATCTTAGATATTATAATCGATGATATAGTAGTCTATCTAAGATACATCAACTATGGATAGATTAAAAAATGAAAGGTGGCATATTTACAATAGCAACCATAGTATACTCTCTCGATGTCATGTTGAATTATACTCAATCAGCATAAATAAATACATATAAATTACACTTTAGTAAACACCTGATACTTAGTTAATAATGATGGCTTTGATTAGAACAGTAAAGCAATAGTCAAATACTTAATCTGTGAATGGGATCTTATGCTTTTACTTAGATAGACATTATATATTAATGAGAGGGAGTAATGTGATTTTATAGTAATCAACGAGCATGGTGGAAAGATTAGAGAACCTCTAGTTACTATGTCTATTTCTGTGTCAATAGGTATAACAAAAATTTTTGAATTATTTAATTTGATTTTTTGCATTCATATAAATATACTCCTGAACACGAAATTGAATAATTGCATAATGATAAATATTAAATATAAAATAATATAATTCTTTAACACAAAAAATTAAAAAGCTCTTTACCTTTTTCAATAAATCGGTATACCATTTATAATGATACCAATCGATTAATGTTATATTTAGGAGTCAGTTATAAGTGTATTTTTTTGCTGACTGATAATTGTAGTAATACCAATTGAAGGTATGAGCCCTAGTACTGTGTCTAAGTACTCGTTCATTCCACGTTACAATTATTTACCACTTTACAGCACAATGATGTATATTTTTAAAGTTTCTCAACTAAAACTCGAGATATCATAATAAATAATGGAATAGGACAATACTACTTTATTCTGCTCATGCCTTCCGAGATCGCATAAGATCATTCTCATACTCTTTTAGGTAGGTGTTTATTCTCTAGTCATCATGAGATCTTTTAAACTTTTTTAAATTTATTTTGTTACTGAATTTAAAGGGTATAACTTGGTCAACTAAATCATGACTCCTTTTTTATATTCAATATAAATTAAGACTATCATATATATTATTAGAAAAGTATAGAAAACGCTAAATGGTGTTTTAAAATTTATATCACTTCTCTGCTAATATTTTAATTTATCATATAAACTTCTCTGGAGCAAAAATAATATATTTTGAAGATCGTTGTTTGGCACTCACTGGGGTCGCTACAACATTTATATGGCCAGAGATATTGTTCAACTGTTGCAGAGCGAACAATCTATAACTGATAGACCTTTGCCTATAGCAAGTATGCCTTGCCCGTAAACCCGCACAAAAAATCGATCTCCAGGTCTGACGCAAGAGTCTATTCCCGCGGAATCATGTGTGGGTCCCAGGACTTATGAGACGCGGAACTCTGCGGTACAATAACGGTTGCCTGAGACAATTACCTTACACTACTGTGAGTCCATGTTGACCAAAAGAGTCCTTAAGCCAGACATTCCCATGAAAACTAAGGAGACAGAAATAGTGTGCGTACAGATCATTGTACCTCAATAATCTGCAGCATGGACAGGTTATCAGTGCGAAATATTTGCCTCTTGTGGCATGTCCGCCCAGTTTACGGTAATCTTTCCCTGGTTGAGTAAATTAAGGTAAATATAATCAGAAACTGTTAGTACATAAATATTAGTATAGGTAAACTAGAGAGATTCTTAACTACAGATTTCACTTAAATATACTCAAATAATCTAGTGACATATATCGCTTAGTAAAGTGCAATAATGTAGATATATGATCTGAGAATCAAATATGTATTCGCAATTATAAATACATGGGATCAATAAGATTGGCATAAATAGTACTTTATCCTATATTTCGCCAGTCGCTCAAGTAAATTAGTATATCTCTCATAGATTGCAAATAAATTAGATACTTAAATGGTATATGATCTTCTACAATAAATCTTCGCTAGTTGAAACATTCTAGGTCATGAGATGACAAGTGTATTTATAAATAATTATTCTCAAAATTTTCAGTTAAAGGCAATTCTAGATGAAATTATACGTGTAATGAGCTCAGTACGTGATCATATAATAAAACTCATTATTACCATAAATGCATCTGCTATCAGCTGCAGGTAGCAGATAGATATCTAATTTTGTTCATTAAATATTCAAGGTCTACATATATATACGGTGAGAATATAATTACTGTATAAGGTATCGAAGTGTTATGATAGCATAACGGCTCAGATAGATAATAAATATATTTCTGTTCAACATATTATCCACACTAGAATTGAAAGGTAGATTGTGTGGAAATTGTCTCCAAGTATTCCGCGATATCGAATATCATAGAAGTTCTCTCGCAAAAAATAATCTGTTCTTTATAGACGTGTGCAATTTGGTGCGCGATTCCTTAATACGGAGCATCTTCTTCCTCGTCGTCGAGCTCGACTTTCGATAAATGACGTCGGATGGTCTTGAAAGGATCGATGATTTTGCTTTCATCTGTCTTCAGGTCTCGATTTTACAAATTGCCTTGTGTAGACAGGAGGTTTTTTTTATCATTTGCGGGCCCGGCGGGTCCATGTTTTTGTTCGGCACATACGTCTTGAAGGAGCACACCCTCTCCAACGGCGCGTGGGGTGCCGCCGCGCGTAACCATGGCTGATACAACTATGTGGTGTGTTAAGACTCGCTCCAATTGAGGCTGAGCTGCTCAGGGATGAAATACGTCGCTGACACATGAAAGTTTAATGGGTGTTAGAGACGTCGCTCGTTTTAGCGTGTTCTCGTTATAGGGACCCAGTTAATTGGTATTAAGAACAGTGTTATGTGCCTGAGTGTCAATAGGAGCCATATTGAGTCTCGAAGTCATACGCCAGGACGGTGGCTAGAGATTTATGAAGACAATATACTCTGTGACTTCGGTGTCAACGCATATAACATCTGAAAGAGAACTAGGTCCTGCCTTACCGTCATGGTGTAGCATCTGCCATTAAGTAATCAAAGCTGGAACCCTGGTGCAAGCGCTTCCTAAGACCGAGCATTTTGTTTAGCCATAAAGAATTATATCATTCATTCCTATTAGAGAGCAGAGAAGAGGATGCGTGTGTTAGATCCTAAGGCTGTATACTATCGGATAGCGCGGGTCTCCCACTTATTGTTAGTAGGGCTCTCTCACTGCGCAATAACTGTTCTGCAGCGAATACACATACAAGTTGATACCTTCGCATTATTGACTGACTGTGTTAGCTCAAAAGAATCTGTCCCCAGTCCATGGTTATTGCGCGAGAGATATGTGTCGGATCTCTCGCGATTTAACCAACCGGGAGTGGAAAGCAAGTGTTTCTACATATAGAATTCGCTGTCTCAGCTGCTTCTTGCAGTAAGATACTCAACCTACATAGCGCAACTCTAAGATAGAGCGATAGCTAGCCGAGTGAGCTATCCTTTGTACAGACAATGCGATATATGCTGCATGTGCCATCTGCCATACGAGTGACTAGTTCATCGAGGTTGGAGTACATAGGATCGGTATTAAGCCATAGCGAGGAGATGAACTTTATGAAATGAAATTCCTGGCCTCCCTCTATCCATTGGCACTTTTCTTTTTTTTACTAGATAGTTGGCTTGTAAATTTGTATGTGACGATTAGAAGAAGTCGCGTGATAGACATCATGAATGTTGAAGATTGCGAGAAAAAACATTTATCGGTGTACACTCTATTGGCGTGGTGACATTGCTCTTTTTACATAAAGCGTTTTTATATAGTTTGATATTATAGCTATACTCTCAGCATAACAGTTTGTCGTAAGCCATAGGGCGGTGTCCATATACATTTTGCGAAGAAACGTGAGACATGCTTGTCGAAACTTATTTAGAAGTTAATGTTAGATTTTAGATGAGGATTGGCTCTTTCGTGATACCATAAATCTAGATCATCTATAGTGGACATAGTTGTCTAAAATTCCCTGTTAAATTTTGGTTGGAGCTCGTTCTACCTCTTGATAACTAGAAGTATTGCAGGAGACGATGAACAACGTAATTACAATGAGAACAGTTTTATACATACGAAACGAGGAGGTAGTTCGCATTATATATCTGCTTTAATTGTGTGTGTGTGTGTGTGATAAATACGTAAATAGTCGAATATCAACATTGTAGATTTGTGTAGAATTGAGTTGAAATATATACGAACCGTGTCTGTTTTAGGCGTGTGGGAGGGCTACTGTATTAAAATTTATAGTGTGATGATATCTTGCTCTCTAGAGTCGAAGCTATATTCCGCTCCAGTGAAAGTGCTTCTCCTACATAACTCTTCCTGCCGTCTCTTCTGTCTATGAGTTGTGGTGTTTGGGTTTGTGTATTGGGATAGCTGTTCGAATCGAGTGCTCCATATTTGAATTGAAGAGAAAGCGATATAGTGTTACTCTGCAAGCACACGCAACAAACTCTCGAAATATGTTAGTATTTAATATGGCTTCAGGAAAAATATCATGCGTTAAGCAGTAAGTTTCCTATTTGTGTAATATGTTGTGATCACAGAAGAAAGTGTTTTCCTCTCGTATAATGGTTATACAATTTTAATCGGATATAGTTGAATAGTTAAAAGTTGACATCTTGTATATAAGGGAATACACTAGTATAGGCACCTTCGTGTGTGGGTTTATAAAGAATTATTTGACTCGGTTATGCTGAAAGTGTCAAGAAGCAAGGCCGTGCCCGTTAACCATGGAGAATTTAGTTACTAATATTTGCTTGTGTAGACATTTAGATTACAAATGCGTCAATTCACGAGTCAGGAGCTCGATTTAATGCCTGAGCGCGATTCGGGACTTAATATTGACTTCATAATGAGAGAATATGAGCACCCCTGGATTCGGTGCTCTCGTGTGGCCTCTGTACGGTGTAGAAGACATGATGTTCTTGATCATCGTGTGTCTACTCGAATATTGCAAGGATAGGTTATATTATAGAGGAGCTACTTCCCGCCCGAAGTTTGTCCCTCAGAAGCTCAATTAATTGTGTACACTATAGTCTCCAGGTTTTTCATTGCTCTAATACGTGGACCCTAAACTCTGATTCCTTTGAGTGGTGACGTGCTAAGTATTGGAAATTCGAAAGAAGGCTATAGAGAATTCGGAAGAGTGGAATAATCTGCAAGCTATCAGAAGGGTTGGTGGGTGGGTTGTTCGATAGCTGTTGTGTTGTTTGTGTATATACTATGCCATCAATGTTTGCCCATGTTCATTGGATCAATGTGTCAAAAAGAAGCTATTTTGATATGCTCGGATAGACTTGTTGTCCAGAAATTAGACAAGCTTATTGTACGGTAGAGTCTTGAGGAGCTTCCATTAATAAGTGACAATCGGTTTGGTTGTTTCCGTCCAAGATCTTACAGGAGATGTTTTTATATTTTATATGTATCGCTCGAATCCATCGCGTTTGCCGATGGTACTTCTAATCCCTTCTTCTGTTTAGGTTAAGTTAAATACAGCGCATGTACTAGAGATAGAATAGCGATGTGGTTAGTCGAGAGTGTAGGGGACATGGGTATCAAATCTCAGACGCTCTTATTAGAGAGGATGATAAAATCACCGTATGTGATCGATGAGTATTGTGACGCCGGAACCTTCTCTAGGAGGAGTTCTGCATCGATGCAGACGTTCATCGTGCTCATAGGAAATGCTTCAGAGCGGTGTAATGGAAGGAAGAACCTAACCTTGTGTAATTCGTGCCTGGGGTGTACGTTTAGAAGAACTAGATGGCTCGCGGGTAGTGTTGTAGAATGGTGCATCTTTGACGTGGAGACCTTAGACCTCCGAAATAGGACTGTGAGTGTTGGCTGATTTCGAGAAATGTGCCAGAGTGGATGCCTCTACTAGAACAATGCTCAGCTTGCGAGTTCGCTCTCCGATTTCTATAGAGGTAATGACTCTGCTATGAGAATTCTATAGACATGAAGCTTGTGTTCCAGTGGAATATGTGACCGGGTGAGAGGCAGAGGGCTTGACTAGAACAATCTGGCTACTCCAATTGCAATGTTTCATTTAAGAACATCTTCGAGGCATCCTAAAAATAGACCGAGTTCTGTATAATCCTTATCATAGCAACTGTTATATGATCGCCAATTAATGGCTCATACATGGAGTTAACTGGATTTAATTTGGAACAGCTAATTCATCTCTCGACTCCACTTTCGCAGGTGCAATCTTGAGTCTATCCCTGTTTGCGCACCTTCACAAAAACCATAGATCTCGATATTGTGCCTCGTCTTCGAAGTCGAATCGGCCCTCTCGTAAGGCGTATGAAATTGCTTCGTATAATCTGAATCCCCGTACGCAACTGCTTTATGCAACAGAAATGAAAATGCGATAATTCGATGGATATTTTAATCTCCTCCTGGACTGTGCGATCGAGACTCGAATGGTCGCTTCGATATGAGAATACAGTATATGACAAAGCGGCTCTGCTCCTCGCAGATATCTTCCATGTCGTTTTTGGCAAAAGTGATGAGTCTATAAACGGTTGGTTAAATTGTTCGACATCTGCGAGATGGTTTCCGTGGCAACTCTCTGGCTGTAATATTACAGACTTTGAATTTATGGTTCCTATCTTACGTCTTGGATTTAATACTCGACTTCCTTTTATAGTATGGTCTATCTATATATATCATAACTGCGTTCTAATTTCGCCTTCTCTCTATAGATACGTCCTATCAATCATGTGCGCTGGTTATACACTTCGCAAGTTAAGATTTCTCCTCCACATCCATGTTCTTGGTTCTATTCCTTCCAGAGAGTATCAATCAAACTCAGTTTGTTTATTTTACGTTCACTTACGTTAGATTGGTTCTTTCTCAATATCAGTTAATATGTGTCTCTGGAGCTCTCTCATACTAATTTAATCTCATCTAAGTCACTGTCTATCGTTCTGATTAACATGTCAGTGTGGAAATTAATTTAACTTATTAGCTGTCATAGACTGCTATATCCCTCATTTATGCGTATGGTTTGTGCGACTAAACATTCTCTAGTAATTTAATGATATGATAATGTATATATTTAATATATATGTGATTAACAGAACGCTCGTAAGATGTTATGATTGTCTTATTATTATTAATTAGTTTTAAATAAGTGATTTAAATAAATATATGGTATAATTTAGGTATTAATATAGTGGTTCAATATAATATATGTTATGGTTAATTATATAATATAAATTTTAATTATTTTTTGAGTAATATGTTCTGGTATTGGGTACTTTATAACGACCTTTGCTATCTAATATAATTAAGATATCATATGTTTTAATTAAATATTTATCTTATATATATTGAATGTGCATATATATATAACAGATTTCTAATTATTAGTTATGATAGTATTGATAAATTATTATCTATATCCGGTATATTTACTGATGATTATATTTGTAGGCGCGTGATTGTTTGTCGGGCTAAGACACGGAAGGTGAATCTCGTATATACCCAGGAAGGGTCGTGTGCGCTCTGTGTTGTCCTGATTTTTATTATGAAGAAAAATATCCACAAATCTCTTTTCTTCTAATGTTTATTTTTTATATTATTATATATTTATTCGATAATAGGAAAATTCTGAAATATTGATTTATTGAGGCACCAATTTTTTTAATTATCAACATGATTAACAGAGTTGCGTGTCTATCTATCCATAACTCCATTACCTAATTCAATATTAAGTTTGTAAATTTTAATAATTTTCTCTAGTTTAAGTTACAGTTATTTGATTGGTAGGTTATTTTATAAATTGCGAGTTAGGAACTTACTATTTACTAATGTGATATTTGGGCTTTGAGGTGTACATACGGCAAAAGCCAACTCGTCAGTAAGTTTGACGCTCGTTGCAACCCTCGGCCATAAGTTCCGACCCCCTGTGAAAGTTAGGTGAACAATAATATATCTACTAAAATTATGTATAATCTCCCGTAAAATAATAATTGGTGTATATAGTTATTTTTTATATTTAATATGTTATGATTTTTATTATTACTATATCTAGTTAAGCTAATATATATATATTATATATAATATGTTTTAGGTATTATATTAATATAGTATATTATATTATATCAATATTTATTATATTATTAAATATTTTATATATTAATATATAATATACTATTATATAATATCTAATATAATTATATATATATTAATATATATATATATATATTATATAATATATATATTATATATATAATATAATATATATATATATTATCATATATATACTATATATATATATACTATTAATATTATATATTATATAATATATTAACTAGTTATATTATAATAATATTATATTAATATACTATATTTATTATATAATATTATGTATATAATATATATATATATTATATTCTCTTCTTTACTTTCTTTCTTTATCTTCGCTTAATATATTTTCTCCCAACAACTGGGATGATTAAGCGGTTGCGTGTCGAGCATACGAATAGAATAATAAGTCAGTACTATGAATGAAACTTCATAACATATATAGTTCGAATAAAATGATAATTAAATGCCCAGCTTAATACCTCTCCTCTCTCTCTCTCTCTCTCTCTCCCTACCCCCCACCTCACCCTTCTAAGTTACCAATAATTAGTTGAGACTTCATCGCTCAGTGTCAGGATAATCCACCTAAAGCTTCATGGACAGCAGTAATGTGAACATCACACTATGGTAGATCTGATACAATATGTATGGGTTCTCCCTATTGGCCCAGGCTGGCCACAACCATTACTACCCTATCACTAAATCCTCCCCCGCCTTTCAATCTACCTGTATACACTCCTTATTGCTTTCTACTTGCCCTACTATTCTCATAACTCCACTATATCTGCTCCCTTTCATATACATTCTGGATTATTTATCTGACTCTCAATCCACTTTTTCTTCGGTCTCCCAGTCCGTGTCGATTTCACTAGCAAACACACTCGCACGATAATATATATAACTTCAATCCTCGTGACTATTTCAACTCTCAGTAACCGAATCCTTATATCAATTTCATACCTTATTTCCATATCGACAAATCACATTTCCATTCACATGTCTATTGACTAACTTCTAACTTTGTTAACATTATTAATATTTAATACTAATATTACTTATTACACTCCTCTTACTCTTCACACCTTACTCAATTTAAACTACTTTAATATTAACAGATATATCTATTTCTACTCATTTTCATCAATTCTTCTCACACTAGCACACCCCTTAATGATATCTCGTCCATCTGTAAAGCACATAATTAGAACTTTAGAATTATACTTCTATATTTCCTAGAACCAAGTCTCTCAACTACTACTTATAGCTCATATAACACCAGTTAATCAACAACTATAATCCCTCATGTATAAAGTAACCCCAGCACTACTTCAAGTACTATGTTCCCTATTATATATTCACTCACATAGATTCTTCGACATAGTATATAGCTACTCAAGCCTACCTTCTCATTGACCATTCACAATCTTCCTTAATTTAATATATAATAAGCCTTCTTCTGATTTATATTCCCGTTTTCATTTATCTACAACATATATCACCTTAAAATTATATTATAATATAATAATTACATCTAGAGTAGGCAGCGTATAGAATGTCCACTGAATTTTCTTGGCTCATAACCTCTGCGAGTTAAGCCTGGTCTTTACTTTCTGACCGGATGGTTACTTAAATTTTGATCCTCCACTCACAACCACCTAACTCCTACTCCTTGTATCCACGTTTATCTGTCTCAAGTCTCTCTTCTTCTACTCTATTTGACGTACTCTCCCTTGACCAAAATTCCTTCTTTCAATAACACCATCCTACTCAAACTCCTCTGTCCGCTTCGCGCGCATAGCACAGAACCTCCTCGGATATAATTAGGTTATGTGGATCGCGTGTCATCTTTCACTACTTCCTACCAGATCCAGATATTGTGTGTAGAGAGCGATCACCTATCCTGCTTTTTATAGTTTGCGGTATTGAATGGATCTCTTGTGTGTCGAATCTGTAGAAGTAGTTAAGAAGTAGGAATGTGTGAATTGAAGAGAAATTTTGAGAATAAGGGTGATAGTGTAAATAAGAGATGAGGCTATAGAAATAATACGATAATGATAATAATAGTAAGGTTAATAATTATGGTTTAAAGTGTGGATGTAATGATGAAACATCAATATACACTACGAGTGTAGGAATTGATGAATGATAGAAAATTAAAGAATAACTAATGTAAGGGGATAGATTTGAATAATAATAAATAATAATAAATAATAATATAAGTAATATGGATTAAAGATAGCAGCTGATAACTCAAAATGTGATCTGAGATATACTAAAGTATTTAAGTAAGTGTAAATAATGTAATTAGTGGAATTGAAGAATATGGAAGAACGGGTCGATTGACTCAAGCATAGATGTACGTTATATGAAACGATAGATATGAATAAAATATGGTCAGAAGTCTTTAAATGTAGTTGGGTCATCATTGATAATTAAAAGCTTTTGTCAATTGTGAAAGGGTAAATATAATAATAATAAATAAGTCATAGCATTGAGATAGTGGTTTGTGCTTGTTAAGAAAGGTCAGACTACTCAATAGCGTAGTTTTTTTTTATGTTATAATTATAAAAATACTAAAAATCTACGGGTTTCATGGACAATATATTCATGGATAATAAGAATATAAAATCTAAATAGATATCTAAAAATGATAGATTATCAGCTAGAATAAATAAAATTGGGACTAATCTATAGAGAGTTCTGTAATATAAGGTGTGTGTGAAGAAGATTTGATAATAATATGAGAATTGAATTTAATTAATAATAGAAGATAATATAGGGCATAATTTCAGGAAATGTAAAATATGAGAGAATATATATGAAAATAAGTAATTAAAAATGGAGAAATAGTGATATAAATAAATAAATGATATATCATATATGGATAAATGGATAAATTTAATAAATATGTAAAATGAATAGTAATACAGTGAAATAACATACATGAGTTTATAGACAGTTGAATAATGATATATAATATGAATGGACTGATGAATAAATAATAATAATTAAATATATATAGGTAAGAAAAAAATAATAAATATAGTATGTGGTACATAAGATAAATTACTCGAACTGCTGGAGAGACTAAATAAGAAATGATAAATAATGATGTGAATATTATGAAATCATGATATTATAAACCTGAATTAGTATATATAGAATGGAAATGGAGATAAAAATGATAATGAAGTGATATTAGATTAAGAGTCCCGTGAGAGAAATGAAAACGGTGAATTAATCTACAGTATGAAGATATAGATCAATATAATAATATAAAATAATGAGCAGGATAATTCATATAGGGATTATGATAGATAATGGAGGGTTTATGGAATTAAATTAGGAGTATGGCCTCACCTCATGGAGTACCAAAGTGATTGAAATCACTCCTAAATTACAATTGAAAAACCCGTAAATAATATCTAACACTTAAGTGATGTGTATACGCATCTCGCTGTCCCATGAAAGGCTAATTACTAGGAGTGATTTTTATACTAGGATTAGCTATTGATAGTTATCTACCCTAATATAATGGTTTACTGATAGGTGAGGCTAATAATAAATAATATGTAAGGCTGATGGAGCTATTTCTTATTACGACATTTAAATTAGTTGTATCTATCTACATAGCTTTATCTTTTCGATATGACTCTCGAAAACATCGCCACTACATAATAATTACTAATCTTATATCAATAATAACTCTAGTTTTGGGTAATATAATAAGGAATAGATATAATAAGATAGATAAGATTTTTCATTGTAATAAAATAATTAATATTTTTAACATAATATAATTATTTATAATAAATAAATATTAATTAATTTTTATAATATCATTATAATCTAAATAACATGAAAAAAATCATTTGAGTATTTTAATAAGTGTTTAATGTAGGGATATTATATAATAATAATAATATAAATAATATAAATAATATAATATAAAATAATATAATAATAAATAATATATTATAAATATAATATATAATAATAAATATATGATCTAACTATCTAAATAAATATAATAAATAATATAATAATAATTACTAATATTAAATAATTAAAATAATATATAAATATATTATAATATAATTATTTAAATAATAAATAAATAATAAATATTATAAAAATATAATAATTATATTTAATTTATTAAATATAATAAATAATAATATAAATATATATATATAAATATAATAATATATTATAATATAAACATTAATAATTAAATATAATATAAATAATAATAATAATGATATAATAATAATAATAATAATTAAATTTAAATAAAATTAAATAATAATAATATATATAATTATAATATAAAACATAGTGATAAATAATATATTAAATAATAATAAATAATAAGGAAAGTTAATAAATATATAATAAAGAATATACTAAAAAAATGATATAATAATATAAATAACCTTATAAATAATAAATAATATAATAAATTAAATATAAATTAAATTAATAAATAATTATATAATAAAATTATATTAATCATAATAAATAATATTCGTTATTCAAAATTTTTTTTTAGATACACTTTTTTTATAGACACATCATAATTAATATAATTAAAAAAATAACTTGTAGTTTTTGAAAAATTAAATGATAATATAATAAATATAATATATATAATAATTAAGAAATAATATATAATAAAAATATCTATTAAAAATAAAATATTTTATACAAAAAATATTTTTTATATTTTATAGATTTTTGGAATTAGATAAAAATCATTATATATAAATATCATAAATTATATAAATAATTTTACATAAATAATAACATTTAAATAATTAAATATATAGAATAAATAATAATTTATAGAGTAATAATTTAATATTTACCAATTTAAATAATTAAAACTAACATTAGAATAATAATTTTAAATAATGAAGCCTCGGAATGCCTAAATAAAAAATCAATAAAATTAAATAATCATACTAAAAATATCTACAAAAGAATATAAAATAAATTTAAAAATTAAAAAAAAGAAAATAAAGGAAAACTATAAAAAAAATTATTTTTTTTTATGGAAAAATATGTTAATTAAAAACAGTTTCAAAATATGAGTTATGTTTATAGCACTAATAGAATTAAAATCATTTATGAATTTTAGGATATAAAATGCACCCAAGCTCAAAAATTACAAATGAAATATTAAATAATATAAATATCATTAAATAAGAAATGAATAATAAGATGGAATAAGAAGATATATTAAAAAGATTAAAATATATAATAATATGAATATCAGTAATAATTATTTATAACTAAAATAATATACAATACATAATAAATATAATATATAAATTATTACAAAATATGTATAAATACATATATATTATAGTGGAATCTACTGTCAATAAAATAGACGATCTATGATAAAACGTATCAGTGCAAAATTATTATATAACTGATTTTAAATTTTCAAGAACGTTTACAATTATATTGATAAACATCTAATTAATAATAACAACCTTAAGTGATAACTTAACTCAATTATTTTTTATAATATATCAATCATTATTATATAATAATCAATTAACTAATATATAATAACTATATCAATCTATATCGCTTGTCTATATATAATCTAATATTTTTAATAATTATTTTTATAATTTCATATATAATATTAAATCTAGTAATAAAACTGAACTCTTAACTGCAGTTTGGGTGTGCAGGTCATAAATACATACATATATCAAATAATAATATTATAAGTATTATTCACATGATCTGATTTATCAGTATAGATGATGATAAGTAATGAACTGTTGTGAAATAGGCGAACAATATTAATCCTGTATGATAAGTAAACTACAATAACTACCGAAAGAGGCGGAAATATAATATATAATCACTGAGTATTGTAGATACTTCTTCTGAGATAGAAGCATGAAATAATATACTCAATGACGGTAATTTGAAGTAAGTGAAAACTTTATAATCTTGAGAATTTAGTGAATTAATATTAAACTCCAGACTAACTGTAGTAGGAAATACATATATCTATGAGAGTAGAGACTGATAAAAACAGTCCACAGTGATAATGATCAACATCTATCAATAATAAAGGTGCGATTACATATTAATCAGCCGGTTGTAGGAATCCATATATGCAAAGTCTAATAATATAATCTAGCCTCAGGATTAATAGATGGAATACCTAATCATGCTCTCTCTCAATGATGCTCGAATATTAAATTATACAGTAAGATAACCTCAGTGAAAATAATATAATGATTAAGATAATAACATAATTTTTGCTCATAAAATAACGATGAATAATATTGAGTATAGAATTAACTTGCTAATTAATACTAATACATGAACTTAAATTAATCGAATACTCGAACATTCCTGTCTCGATAAATATCTCCTACATCAGTGAATGATTAATATCACTTAATACTCATGAGATTATACGTATATATCAATTCCGTGTTGGATCAAATAATTAGTGATAATTAATTTATGAATTACAGATTTAAAGTAACGTGCATATTCATACTCTTATCTCGAAAAATATAGTCTCAGATCGTACTCGTAAGTAAAAGTACTCATAGTAAACAATAGATGATTATGAAATAGAATAGTTCAGGACGAATAGATTGAAAATGTAAATTAAAATATGATAAAGTCATAATAATAAGGAAAATGATAATATTTCATGAGAGGTGATAGCTTCAAAATCCAGATTATTATCATGATAGAGTGCCATAATAAAATTCTTCATTAAAAGTTTGTTAAAGACTATCTTCCTATTTACGAATGTTGTCATTTGAAAGATAATTGTTCCTAAGAATACAATTGCAAATATATAGATACTAAATAACTGCTCATGCAATGCTCCTTCTGCCTATCACATACGATTGAATTATAATAATACTGATACACTATCAAATAATCCAATGAATCTCTCAATAGCGTTATTAGCTGCCTAATATTTAATCTCTTTGCCAGTCGGACATTATTGATTATTATATTAACTACTCGTACTATTTCTTCATTAAATAGTTACTCAAATAGCAGCATTATTGATTCAATCTCCCGTTCAAAATTGCCATCAACAAATATCCCTACACCTCGTTAGCATCTATAATATAGTTCTCTCAAATCTTATTAACTCCTAATTAGTTCTCTAAATCTCGACCTGATATGGTCACTTTTTCCTACAGTATTTTAGCTTGTCGAGGGCATTCTCGCCTGCATATTAGTGTGCACATCAATGTCTCATAAGCCCTCCTCCTGATTAGAAGTCTGTCTCCACCACCATGCGAACCTAATGAGAAGGCATAAAGAGCATACTGTGTGCTCCCCTGACCTCGCTAACCCGTGTCTCGCACACCTATTACTCATCTAGCTCACCTTGCTAATCTTCCCGCTATAACATGAGATCGCGCCAAAGAAATTAGGCACCATAAGGCAGTAATGACTACTGTCGCGATTCTCTAAAATGAGTGAATGCTACTATCCCTTTCCGTATTCGCTCGATATTTAAATGAGATTATATCAAGAACCCAGGCTGATATAGTAAAGGACTAATCTTCACTAGAGAGACCATACTAAGTATTAAGACTCTAATTTTGCGTGAGACCAAAGCATTCTCTCCTACATCATGAGATTAACCATCAAGACCTAACAACTTCAGCTCTCTATCTGAATCACATCCTTTCTACTCATCAAACCTCTCTAACTGATAGCCAGTCGCATGCCGCGATGTATACAGTATCTTCTCCTCCTCTAGCATAGATGGGCCTATATCGATAATATAGCTCATTCTTTCTAACTTTTTCAGCTCATCTCTAAAGTCTTCCTCTTTGAGCTCCTTGTATACATAGGTCTCCATCTTATGCTCCACCTATATGCAAGGAAAGTGGATCCTATATCAATCGTCTTTCAAGTAGTGATACCGTCTCTTATTTGACGTGTGGATTGAATCCACTCACTTGATCTGCTTTCTATGTTCCTGGCCTTTCTCCTGTGCATACACAAACCCTGTGTGAATATTATAGCATACATAACAGTTCCTTGCAACGCAAACACCGCAAACGATTCCAGGGTGTCAATATTCTCTAAGTGGCCAAACTACTTCATCTCGCTCTCAAAATATCAGCAACCCATATCCATGTATTCAAGAGCACACGCAAGTTTGGACTAGAGGTGTCTTGCGAGACTTATATGTGAACGTTCGCAGCTCTCCCATATACGTATCTCCTATAATTGGATCCGCTCAATTATATTCCTTTAGGATGTATTTGTTAATACAGCTTTCATAACACTCCCTTCTCTAAACAAAATGATAACCACTTTCCTTCACAGGAAGAAAAACAACTTCCTTCCCTCATCTCTTCGTCTTCCTAGTGTCCTCCATATAATGTTACAATTTAAGTCACACTCTCCTTATCTCCCACACCATTTACTGGAATCGTGCTTTTTGTAGGAACAGAAATATTTTCTTATCGTCATTTCCATTCTCCGCTAAGCAATTATGAGTACACGCTCTACTATGTGATTGTGTGCCATAAAATAAAGACAATCAAAAATTTCACATATACTCCTGGCTTGAGGCTATATATCCTTAACTTCTCCCATTTCTGAGAAGAATGCTCTCTTCACACTCGAAAATTTATTGTTTGATTACAGCTAGAACTTTCTATCCTCCAAAACTCCTGGTCGTGCCTCTCTCGACTAATAGCCGCGTCTTGTCGTCTGTATGATGAACGACTTTTCACTCTCACCTACAGAGATGTATTATTGCTCCTCCCTCTTTTCGTGAGTGTTAGATCGCACGTATGCATCAGGTGTTTCTCTTCTCATCATCTGTTTGGTATCTCTCTTCTCTCCAATACTTTCTCCACCCTATGCAGAGGCATTAGAGAATACCAATTTTGTTCCATATGTATAGATTCTCCTACGATACTAGCTAATTCGATTCATACTATAACCCTCCAGCATGGCTCCTTACGATGTTACATATCTATGCTGTGAAATATTAAGCCTCAAAGAGACATCTACTCTCTAGATTATCTTGAATGCAAACATTACTATCTACATAAATGAAAAGCTAAAGAATAGTAAAGCGAAGTGAGTGGAACACGCGACAAAGGAGAGGATAGAGTGTAGTTTTGGTAAGATTCAACGAGTGAGTTTTATCGCGACTCTTCTTCTAGATCGACGACAGTAGACAGAGAGAGATTACGAAGCAAGACTGCGTATAGAGAAGAATATCTGCCAGAATGATGAGGAAGCAAGGACGCAGAGACATTGTTGACAGGATTTCAATAAGTCGTAGTACGCCCCTGAATTCGTGACGCAGTGAGCGCAGCGCTCCTTCTTGTCGAACTAGATGCTCACTCAGTGGTAATTGCAGCAAGCATAAAACTTTATCACTTCTGACCAATCGCGCTCAGCGCGATGCGGATGCTAATCACTCTCACCCATAGAAACCAGAAGTTATGCCCAGTTTGTGTGTAGAGCGCGCTCTACTGTCAACACCGGGTTAGGCCAGTTTGCGGTCGTTCCAAGCATATTGTTCTGGTCGTCTCCGCTCCGCACGCTTGGTCTCACTGGTGTCTGGCCCGAGGTGTCCGAGATCCTTCTAATCCCTATATGTGGCGGAACTTAAACCGTACCTTTTAAGTGCAGTCTAACTCCCACTCCGTATGAATAGTTATACTTGTGGAGATACAACCATCTCGCCACCATTAATGTGAGGCGTCTGTCACCTCGTCTAAGTCTATAGATCTCATTGGTTAAGACTCCTGAACTCTCACCTTTACTGCTGGGGCTGCCTATTAATCAGAATGGACTCTCATCATATATATCCTACATATATGTAATTTTTGTATACTAACACCTCTTCTTCCTCATAAGAATGTTATTTATATATATTTTTTGGCTACATTCTCTTTTGGATACTGTTTTATAAATGTTAGATTAACTTATATAATATAATAGTATAGGCAGTTGTAACCATTAAGCAGATTAGCCTTAGATGGAACTTGCCCGAGTCCAATGGTATTTAAAAATGTCATTATTATGTCTCGTGGTACTAATTATGATCGAGTATGATACTGAGTAGGCTCCTTTATTACATCATCAGGTCAATACTAAATCACACTTTTCTTCCTTCAATAAGCGGTTTTCGACACTGATGGTACCTATATTTAACTATAACTTTCATGGAATAGGTTTTTATCTCTCATGCAGCTCAAGTAATTCTTATGCATCCCACAATCTCGGCAGGTAGGGCGCTCTCTACAATACCTTCTTATGGTGGTCCCCAAAGAGTGTTGCATAAAGTCTAACTCGTCACAGTGCTAGAAAGAAAAAACTATTACTACATAGTGCAATTTTTAAATAACTATATAAATGAACGTGTCCACCACCTCAAAACTGAGTTAATTATATATATAATGACATCTAGACGACTTCGATGGAGATCTCCTTAACTAAATTAATTGCCAAACACGTTAAAAAATACTTTTAACTTATAATATATTAACTTATAAGAATGGAGCAGATTATTTTCATTAATTCCCTTTTTCATTTCAGTATGTGGGCAAAAGTGTTTGATAACAGATAATATATCTCGCCGTTATTCAATCAACTTACTATCACACAGTCTCATCCGATATGAGCTGATATAACTGATATAGTATTCTTCTGCTCCTGAAGCTGTTGCAGGTGCATTAGGTTATAGATGTATTAGCCACTCGAGCTCTTATCCGCTATCCTTGAAGCTTGCGAAAATTTGAGGTAATTATCACATGTGTATCGCCAGCTTATTAATCTCAACAGCGAAATTGTGATAATACAACCTTTATAAAGTTATGTATGCTCAAATGGGAGAGTTTATATCTCAAATCTGCTATAACTGGCGAAATAGGAAAGACTCATTTTGGGACCCTTGGCTCTCAGACTTTAATTATATATCGTAACTAATAATGTTTCGTCATATTTCACCCTTATTGCTTCAGCGTTTCTTGCTAGATTTGTTATAAGTAAAGACTTCTGGATATAGAATCCTCTATTTCCATAATCTATTTGTACTACAGTTCTTGTAATTTCTTCTATATTCTCAAACTTTGGAAAGATCCGAAGTTGGCGTGAACAGCTCCAAAGGAACCATATATATTCTCGTACTGAATACCTGTCTAATTGCATTGCATGATTAATTGAGGGAATAATATTCAGGGCCACCTTTTTACCCTGTTAATCTTGTGAGAGTATCGCTCAGGCTCTTTATGTTCAAACTTTCCTCAGTTTGGTTTCTCCTCTCGACAAAAATTCAGTTGGACCGAGAATCCCTTCTCTCAATAAATGCCTCGATGACCCATGGACATCCGGGGAAGCTTTATCTCAACTGGTTTGGATATGGATTTTGGTTCTATTTTAGACCTTTAATGCATAAATATATTGTTGGAAAATTTTCATAATGTTCCTTGAATGATTTTAAATTTTCTTATGTACCAATAAATCTCATAAAGATATCTAACTTATTTTGCAATTATAAAATTATAAATAACTATAATTAAAATTTATTAATATATTATTACCGCTTATAACCCTTAAAAATATATTTACGCATATTTCAGTGAACTGTGTTTCGTACAAAGAAAATAAATGATGCTTTAATGGCTATATTTATAACAAACATGGAGTCTAATGGATAATATTAGTAATGAACCATTTAAATATTTAAGTCTCTTTTATTTTTAAACACAATATAATATATACCTTTAATATACGCATCTATAAAGTGTTCTTATTAAGAAACTCAGTTATGTCATATACTCATATCATTCCAGATATTATTGGGATAAGCAGACTCCTAGCAGAAACAGAGGATCAGTTCATCGGCTCCTCTCTGTCATAACCGTCTGTACCTCTAATTCCTCGTTTTTTGATTCCAGTTAATGTGCTGGAATGAACTCTTTAATTTATTTATTCTGGTCTATATGCTTATTAGAAGGTTATAATCCTCGTACTTTTGTCGCCAATCGGAGGATCTCTTTGTACACTCTAGCGAGCTCTCCCTTGTAAGCCTTCATGTTTGTATTATTAATCTTATTCTCTAAGCAAGAAGTACATAGGCCTCATATAGAAAAATAATCTCTATAATACTATCGATTCTCCAAATTTACATTTATTTATAATCATTGGTCATAATAAAACGATTATCACTCAGATAGTTTGAATAATAGTTAAGTCATTTTTTTTGTTAAAGAATTTATATTTTTTATTTTTGACATATTGAATAAAGCTTTTTTCTTCCTTTATTATATAGATATCTAAATTCTAAAATAAATATATATAATAAAATTTTATATAATGTTACTCATATGGATCAATAAATCTATAGTATCAAACTTGAGGTTCTCCTTATAATCATCACACCAGCTCTCCGTTAATTCTAAGAGATACAGCTCCCCTTCGTTATTAAGTCATTCTCGTAAAAGAGATCCATCTCACATGAATTAGGTGCTCTTCGTCTCATAATCTCAAACGCCACTTACTCATGAAATCAGTTGTATCTAAGGTATTATTTATATATGCTTTTATGTTAAATTCTAATTAATACATAATCGATTCTTTCTTATCCCAGCGGACGTGTACATTTTTATCTCAATGTTTAGATTGATATCTGGCGCTTAATAACATTTATTCAAGTAGCTCAGCTGATAATCTTATCAATCAACTTCCAACTAGCTATTGATAGTAATAATATATTCTTTCATATTTAATTAAATGGTTCTTCAACCTCCTCCTTTGCCCCAAGGAGTTAGGAGGTGCGGTACATAAAGGTGCTGTCCACATATATTTTACTCCCCCTAGCAAACAAGCATAACCCGCAGTTGCTTTTAGGAAAGAAGACAACATAGTACGGATACCGTGTGCAAAGTGAGAAAAGGGCGGGTAATTATGGCCTCCGAACCTCTTTCGTCGTCCCAGGGGTACATTATTTGAGTGTGGCGCGCTCGTACTAGATAGAGTGATTTTCGCCAACCCTCGTAGAAGAATAAAGTGTGTGCCCGACCGGCGCACCAACGGTGCGTTCAGCATATCCGCGTCAAGTCGTCAAATGTGAAGGTGATTCGATATCTCGCGCCCCAGTAGTTTGGCTAGAACCCCTTGGGGCCCTCTCGCTCCACTAATCTCTTGCATGTTTTTGGCCTTGATATTCCTCTCAAGTGTCTTTGTCTCTTGCTACTGTCATTAAATACTCGCGACTTTTTCTCCTTCCAGTCATTGCGTTTCAATCGAGACGCAACTTCCACATTGTTCCCTCTTCTCTCAGGATCTCGCGCCAGCGTCGGTTCCTGACCCTCGTAGAGTCCACATTAGCTAGGGATTATCTCTCGCCGCTCTCTCACGATCACGCTGTATACCTGCTTTCCTCCTTACCTCGCTGTAATGACAGAGATCCCTGTTTTGCCAAACAAATGAGGTCATGTAGGTACCAATATCTCTTATTGTTCTCTCCTAATCTCCACCCTCCCTTGTGCTATCACCTGTAACTGCCCTCTAATAACCCTATAATTCAGAGTTCATCTTGCTATATAGATCTACATTTGCTCTTCCGTGACTGTACACCGATAATCACTACTTTTGAACGGCATTGAATGTATGAAGGACCAAAATCGTTACTTAATCGTTCGAACGCTATTAGACTATGTTATCTATTCTAACTTGAACGTATATATTGCAGTACCCATAATGTCTAACTTGCTGCCACACCCTACCTACCATAACCACATACACACACACGTGGAACTAAACCGATCTCATCATGTGTAAAACAGACATCTAGTCCTCCACAACTTGTGCCTTTGCATTCACCAACGAATATTAATTGCTCAAACACAATCATACCTCCAATATTCCCAGGTAGAATTCGGACACCTTTCCTACTACTACTCTTGCGTTCAGACCGATGTCACGGGTATTTACGCCTTTCCATCCTCCGATAATCAAACTAATGATCTAGCGCCAATACAATAATTTAAACTCAGACACTTGTTCTAGCTAGTGTCCATTCTCAATCTTAAAGTACTATAATAAGAGCATTTCAAATTCTAAATCCAGATCATACTTGTATGATAAATTAGTCTCTCTCAATTCAAATCATATATCACTAATTATAATCACACTAATTAACTAAATAATTCCTCTTTAATCCGATTATTTACATTCAAGCCCCTCCTCATTATCAACACTCTTGACCTAAATATCTTCTTATCTATCCAATTCTCATTCTCTCTCCTAACTTCATACTTGTTCAGATATTCTGCAGATACATACTCAGGATCATCTCAGTACCTGTGAATAATATTTACCTTTCATTTACCCTAGGTATTAGGCTTATAATAAGCCCAGGGGATACACCAAACAAAGGTTTATCCTGAAATTTAGGCTTCTAAATATTATACATGGCCTTAAAATGATTAGTCTTATATTATATATTTCATACACATTTTTATCTCAGAAAGAGGTCAGGTTTGTAATAATAGGATAATTTTAATATTTTAATTAAAAATAATATAATCAATGATTACTTGTTTATTTATACTGGAATGTATACCTTTTGACCTTAAGGTATTTATGGACTATAATTGCTATGGTAATTAATTTAATTGTCGAACTCGCGCGTGTGTACAGAAGAGGTCCGTTTCAGCTATCTGTAAGGAGTGCGCACGATTATGGATTTGTGATTTGTGCTTTCTCTATGCAGCTCGCTGTAAGTGACATTATTGTTCTCAATGTACTAGAGATACCTCTAATAATATGATCCCCTGATGCCCGATGACGATTAATTATAAAAATATTAAAAATATTTATATTATAAGATAAATTTCCCTCTACTTCATCTTCCATACATCCTCTCTGCCTAAACTCATTTCTTATGTTAACATTGAATGAATAATATAAATGTAAGTGGATAATTATGTTAAAATAAATATAGATTGTATATTGTTTTTATATATAATATATATATATATAAATAATTATATAATAATAATATAACAGAGTAAGAACTGTGTTAATATACTCTACTTTTATTCATACTTTATAATTATCATGGCTCATAAAGATGAATGTCATAAGCTCAGTTATAGGTATCTAATATAGTAAATAAATATCTTGTCATATAGCTTTGGATAATTGTAGAGGGCTGCTTGGGGTCGTTGACCTTATCATGATATTATTAGACTGATTAATTTAGCTTTATATAGAGGTTACGTTATAATATTATAATATATACTATAATATATTTAAATAAATAATATATGTTATTTAATTAATAAATAATTAACAAATAATTTTATTAGTATAAATTAATTTGCAGTTATCGGTGAGTTATAAAATTATTATTATAAATTAAATCAATAAATAGAAGAACAGTATATAATTAATAATTAAAATTCTTTTGTTATTCAAAGATAATATAGATTTAGTATAGTGAAAGTTTTAATAGAAACTTTGAAAATATATTTATTGTTTAATGTAATATGTAAGTATATATAAATGTTATATAGTAATAATAATTGTATAAAAATAATAAATACATGTTATGTCCCAAAGGTGAGAACTTGATATTTGCTATATTAAAACAAATTTATACATGGATAAAGATGATGTAAAGCAGTAAGTCCAATATAGAACAAATCGTTAGTATATAGCTGCCGGTTCTGTGAGGGGTGCTAGTGTCTTGCCTCACGTGATTTTACTGATTTATTGCTTCGTGGATTTTTGTGTTAAATAATAATATGTTTATTTATACTCCTATTCCGCATCGATTCAAGTCATATTTATTTAGTAAAATTATTTTTAAAACGATAGTTATAAATAATTTTATTAAAACAATATAAGTGTAACACATAATAATTAATAATAAATTTTTTGTTCAAAGATAATGCATTTTGTATATATATATTATAGATAATGTATAAAATTTTATAGAATACTTTGAAAAAATGAATTTTAGTTATAATTTTTAATGTGTAGTAATATAAATATAATTATTTGGTTTAATTAATAACATTAAAATGTTTTAATAATTTATGTTTTGTTTCATACAAATATCTATCAAAGTAATATACTATAGACTGTAATTATATAATATATATATATACATGATACCATGGATGTGTATATATGTGTGTGGTAAGTGTCTCTATTATTGGTATGATGTGTGATTGTGTGTGTGTGATGTGATTGTGTATTATATGTACGTGTGATGTATATGGTTAGTGTGTGAATGTGATATAAAATTAATAGGTAAATGTAGAATAATGTGACCACTAAGTACTATAATAACATAAATAATAAATTAATTAATTAAATAAAATAATAATTAAATAATAATTAAATTAAATAATAGTATAATAATAATAATTAATAAAATACATATTAAAATAATAATATTATCAATGATAATAATAATATAAATATAATACTAAAATAATTAATAAAATATACTAAATTACTAATAAAAATAAATAATAGTATTATAATAATTAAAAATATAAAAAATATAAAAAGAATATACTAGATATGTTAATTATATATTATAAAGATAACAATTCTGATAATAATATTTTACAGCATAATTTAAAATTTCATGAAATAAAGCTCTCGGTGTAAAACAATAAAGTACCTACTAATCACTTTTTGCTAATATATTACTATAGGCTAAACAGATTATTTGTATTTAACTAGTTTACTGCTTTAAGGTATGTGTATAAGTAATTAGTATTTATTTAAAGTATAAAACAGATATTCGTACACTGAAGTTGCATACGATCGAATCATAAATGATCAGAGAAATAGATAGTGAATTATAATTGTTACCAGTTCTCTCGCGCAGAGCTCTCTATGCTCTCGTTTTACTATCAATCTGTATTTTGAAAGAGTGGATAATGATGATAAGAAGTATGTGTAAATCAAAAAAGAGAATAGTAAGAAAGAGAAACAACATAATAGTATAGAGTAAGGGTGAATATGATAGTGTATAAAAGGCAGTTGAAGCAGAGTAAGCGCAGTTAATCAGTAACACAGCCGAGTGTATCAAACTAGCTTTGGCATACTTAGATGCACATCTCGACATTCGCACGTTACGGTCCTCGTGTAAGCTATTCCTAGTTAGCAGTGACTGAATTATCTCGCTCTTATAAAGGTCGTCTGTAAGTATATGGGTTTAATTAGTAAAAAAAAGATGTTAATATTCCGACCTAATAGAAGCTCCATTATGACTCGCACGGTAACAGTCGCTATATTTGAAAAAAATTCTTTGAGATTTACAACGTTTGCGCTCATTCAGTGATGTGTATTATGCGATTCGGCGGCAGGATGAGATTATTCTCGCGGCACTTCGGCTCACTGCTACGAAATGAGAGTTGGGCAGGCGCTCTCGAGTATAAGATATCGTCGAGAATATAATTGAGCGTCCCGCAAGTGGAGGGTAGTGGCCGGATAGCTTTACGCATGCGGCTCGCGCAGCGGGCCAGGTCTGTTGTGTGCGAATGGTTGGAGCGCAACTGGCGCGCGGCTGTGATACCACGCGCTCGCGGGAAGTACCGCCGTCGATAATCTGAGCTGCGGGAGGTGCTCAGGGTAGCTGATACGTGAGCTCTCTGCGCGTCGGAGAGGCGTCTCAGTGCTCGGCCTCCCGCTACGTTCCCTCAACTCGTGGTCCAGGCGGCTTGGGAGTGGTGAGATGCTTCTGAAGACGTCTACCCGCTACTCATTTACGTCTCGTTCCTTATAGAGTTGTCCATAGGAGTCTCAGAAGAGCCGACAATAGTAAGCTCAGATCAAAAATGTACTAAGGCAAAGACAAATGCTAGACATCCTGAAGAGAGCGATGGCAGGTGAGTGACGCAGAAAGTGCAATCCAGGAGCTCGGAGTTCAGCTAGGCAAAACTTATGATAGAAGCCCGTAGAGATTTGGACCCTACTCTCAAGTGCGTTGTTAGCCTCGTATTAACGCTCCTAAACCCATGAGACCACTTCCAGAGATGATGAAGGTTAGGACAGGGCAGACCTAAATAATATGAGCTCTGTGTTAGAGAGATGTTTTTGGCAAAGGAGGCCAGGGACAAGATTTGTATTCTCAGGAGTCTGGGAGGTGTGGAGAACACCATTCCACATAAATATAGGTTAGAGGCAAGTTCTCGTCATTTAGAGTAGAAAAGCTCGCGACCCTCCATCAAAGTTGTCTACCGTCGACCGGCCTCATTACACTGGCGCAACGCATGTCGTAGACTGCAAATAGAGAAATTATATGACGAGAGTGAACTAAGAGACGAAAGTGTAAGAAATTGTAGCGTCTACTCCGTCAGACGCCGGTCGTCATAATGACGTCCATCATAAGGAATGTAGGTCAAAAAGATAGAAACCACAAAGCTAGAGGAACCACCAAAGTGTGGAGCCCTCACGCGTAGAGTCATCAAAAGCTTGCAACCACTCAAGTTGAGCCATCAAAGAGAGCATTCAAATAGGGATAATCACTAGTAGTGAAGTGAGGAAGAAAGATTTGGGCTACTGCAAAGAATGAAGACTATGCAAAAGTTTGGTAGACATACAAAGTTTGGTCAACGATTAGCTCGCTCTCCAACTACTTGCCGCGGCAGTAAGGTACGAAGCCCCATCATCCAGAGTGTTCGAGAGTGTGTCGTGGTTGTGTGTTCTGCCTAGATGTGTGGTGTGTTAGTGTGTATGTCGTAAAGCGATCGTGGGTGTGTGTAAGGCGTAAGTGTCCTCACATTACCAGTGAGCTCGCTCAACCGCTGACTATCGCCAGGCTAGTGTAAGTAGTATGTTGACGCTAGATAGAAAAGTATCTGTGATCGTGTGGTGGTCCGCTCGCAATGATCATTGTGGATGTGTTGTAAGTGGATGCGTATGAGCAGTGAATTAGAAAGTTGAAGATATGAATAGGTGTGTTGGTATATGAGAATTATACCCTGTGAATGGGCGGCTCCTAGAGGTAGACTAAGATGTAGTATGCCTTAGGTATGTATGTGTGTGTCGTATTTATATGTGTGTTAGTGGTCTGTGTGTGTGTGTTGTGTGTGTGTGTTTATTAATGTAGTGATGTGTGTGTGGTTGTAGGTGATGTTAGAGTGTAATGTTAGATTACTATATATTATCCTTACTTGAGCGCGTGTTTATAATATATTATATATAATATATATATATATATATATATATATATATATATATCAATATATATATATATATTATATATATATATAATATAATTATAATATAAAATATATTATAATATCATATAATATATTATATTATAATTATTTATTTATATTTATATTAATTTATTATCAATATTAATTATTATAATTATTTATTTATAATTAACTTATTATTTATTATTATATAATTATTAATTATATTTATATTTAATATTTAATTATATTAATTATTAATTATATTTATATTATATTTTAATTATTATATTTAATATATATATATTATTATGCATTGATGTGATGTATGTGTGTCGTGTGTGTGATCTAGGACTTGTTTTATAAAATGGACGGCTTTCAACTCGGTTTTCATATTAATTTATGCCGAACTGAATCTTTTTTTTCCTATAAATACCAAAGAAAAAATGGAGATTAGCTTATATAATATGAGAGAGATATGATATTTAATATTTATATAAATATATATATTAAGTTATAATATATTATATTAATATATATATATTAATATTATAATATATATATATATATTTATATTATACTCATATATATATATATTAAATATATATATATTATTATTTATAATTAATATTTATAGAATATATACTTAATATTATAATTACATGTGTGATTTATGGGTGTGATGTGTTGTTGTGTTGTTAGTGTCAGGTGTATGGTGTAGGTGATGTAAGGTATAATATATTACAATTAATATATTATAATATATAATATATATATATAAGTATTATATAATATATATATACTATATTATGTAATACAATATTATTATTTCATATTGAAAAAACTACGTTGTAAATAGAATGCTTATTTGATAAAGATTTTTTAAATTATTTATATAGTATAAAATAGTCAATGCGATAGACAAACTATAGATGAAAACATTTTCAAATATACAAGATAGATATATATATACAAAGAATTATATACTATATTATATACAATATAGATATATATATATATATTATCATCTATATATACCCCTTTATATATTGGGGCCGTGTGCGTTTTTACGTGACTTCGCATATATATATTATATATATATAATATATATTATATATTATATTATATATATATACATATATTATTATCTATATATTATAATATAATAATTATATTATAATTTATATACTATATATTATATATAATATTATATTATATTAAATACCGTATATATATACATTTGAGATTTCCTCAGATATGTCCTCGAATTAGAGAAAAAAAAATGCTCAAAGAATATATTTTTAATTAATTCATTCACTACGAATGACATATTTGGAAGGTGGAAATTAAGGTTTATAACATTATAAGCTATATATTAACCTAATAATATCTCTTCGTATGTCAATGAGTTATAGTGTCTCAACTTCACCTGATTTGTGAAAATAAACCGATACCTCCTCCAATAATAAAGATAAATATTTCCGTTCGTGTTTTTTTAGATTTTTATATTATATGGCTCTTCTTTTAAGCCATCATAATTTTTGGTAAATTGCCTATAATAAAATCTGTGTGCTTGATAAATATATTTAATCCTTTGACTGACAAAAGATGCTAAAATATACTTACTTTAATTTAAAAATGGATTACTCGGTTTCATCAGATACTTTTAGTTTGGATCGTGTAGCGAACTGACCTGCATTGCCATAGTGGCTAATTAGGGTTGATATTCGAATTCATACTCATGTGCAGTATTTATATTTTGAAATTATGGTCGTGCAGCTCATGTGTCGGTGTGTTATAATTAACGTAGCCGTGTGTGTTCATTTGTGTATTACGGTATGCTTAGTGTTGGCTCAAGTTTACTGATAAGATATAATACATTAACATGCGTTATTTACAAGTTATGAATATAAATTATACTATACATGCTTGTGATTCAAGTTTAGGAACGTTACCTACATGCGTTCTAAAATTAGATTCTAGTAATAGTGTATACATATTCTAAGTGATCAGATATACCTACCATTGCCTCATGTTAGGATCTATGGTATCAATCCAGGATAACATAGGATAGCTACTAGGACAGGTACCTACATGAGACCTCAATTATGTTAACTGAACCTACAAGCTAGGTATACAGATCACGTGCCGGCAGGGCCAATTATACGTCCTGTGAATATCTAGGTACACATTAAGACTGTGTGAATGATTCAAATAATAATTACCTTATCTATATCCCTCACTCACCTTTAATAGATAAATGGTCTCATAATTTCAGGCTCATTTGTAAATACGTATCAATAGGCTCACGTGATACTATATTATCAAGGACCATAAAGACCTCGAAATATTCTAAGGCCAAAACTATACAAAAGGGTAGACTAAGCCCCTTAATAGAGGGGGGGATCAAAAATAAGTAGGGATTATATAAGATGTATATGATTACAACGGTTGCTGACGCAAACTCCGTATTTTGTGATGTCGGTAAACCTCACTCCCTCCTGTTCCTTCGAAGGTGATTGCGCCTCAATAGACGCTGATCAGGTGAACCTACTGCGCCACACAGAGTCTCTTCTCCAAAGATGTCCTACTTATCTTCAAATTGTGTATCGTGGCATAGTGGTGTCTAAACGTTCTCTCTCTGACTTAGTCTTGGACTCCTCTCAGCGTTTTTAGCCACACTCGCCCCCCTTACTCCCCTATTCACCTGTCACATTCGCCGAAATCCAATCTCTTCTCCCGCCGTCTTACCTGACTTTGTCTTTGGTTCATTACTATTTGGTGCCGCTACCATTCCTACTTGTATCATAATGCATATCCATCACCACTTCTGGCCTCTTGTTCTTTTTCACCATTAGAGTCATGACCCACATTTCATATATACATTAGCTTCTCTCGTCACATCTCGCGGCTACTTAGAAACACTAGGTTTCCTTCCCTCGAGTTCTCGTCCCTTACAGCTCTGTCCTCTACATATCTGTCTCCTTCCAGCTCACTCTCTATTCTACTGACGCTCCTCCATAAGTAAAACTTCGTTCCCCGTGGAGCTTGTCCTCCATTTCTATGCTGTTTCTCCATGAATCTAGTAATATATCTGCGTAATCTGTGCAATAGGTGCCTTGAGGATTTAAATCCATGAGTCCCTATATGATACTAATGATTAGGCTCATGCGCCTCCAACGCACTACTATGTTACTACCTTGTTAGCATTTCTCCATATTACATAATCCCATTAAACACTTTGGTGTGGCGGGATCCGTAATCTCTCTCCTTCACCTTTAGCAGCACCTGGTGGGATCGCCCCCCCAGGCTGACCTTGAAGTTGAATGCTGATCATTTCACTCGATAGTGTACTGTGTCATACTATTGTAATCGCGCAAATACCTACCCTCATCTATCAGCTCATCGTCTAGTCCTAGCTCTACTTCTTATCTGCATTTCAATAAACCCACCCGCCAATACATCATATGCAACTTACATAGTATCCAGTGCCTCTAGCCTTATTATCTAGTCTGTGCAGTAAGTGATTTCGCCTCTAAGACTTCTTCTCTCTCATCGCTCCTCATCTGGCACAATCCAACCACCTATTTAATATACAGTATTTCCCTTTCATATGTGTTCAAATTATTCAAAGGGACAACAGCCTTTTGTTCAAAATACGTCACTGCAAATAATGTCTATTCATACCCATCTATTTCTACACTGTCTTCCTTGCTCCCACCTATGCTATTCATGTTGCTCCCTTTAACCTCTCTCTCTATAAAAATATTCTATAACCCAACCCCGCCTTGCCTTGTTAAAGACATATCATTTATTCTCATTCTCAGCAAGTTCTAAACCTGTATTTTAGATTTGATTCACATTGTTTTTAATCTAAGGGTACCTTCTAAAACAGGGGATAGTGTTGGTGCGTCTATTCTGTTACTTATATCCTGACGCAACCTTACTTCCCATGTGCTATTCACCTACATGCTTACTATATCTTTAATAATTACAGGCCAGAATAATTCCATTAATTTGAAATTTCCCTCTCTCGAATTTTCATTTCTTTAAACCAACAGATTCTTACGGTTCTCATTTATTTTCAGATCGTTATCAGCATCTCGCATCCAGGACTAGTTATTTAAAAACACCTCCTATTATAATAATATCAACCAATGGTGTGATAATTACCGCCTCTATTTATATACATTTATTTCTTTCCAAGCTAAACATTCCAACTCATCTCTAGTAATAGAAACATAATTTATACACTTAGTTGGATTCTCCTCTCATCATCGTTCTATTAAACGGTGGGTAACTAGTTGAACTCGGAAACTCGATCTAGCATCAGAAAATTACTATTACTGATTGGACCTCAGAAATGTGCACGTCTAATCTCTTCATCTTTTCTTCATATACGTTCTGCTCAGGTATTTATTTCCTCATCTCTGTAGTTATTGTCCATTCATTAATTATTAATTATTATTCACAAGGTGGTACTTCCCCATCAAGTAATTGTTATATTCTGCTCTTCCGGACAAGATGTAATGTAGTTAATCGATATTTTATGTATCCTCTGCTGAATAGGAACTCTCTAAACTTTTAAGTAAAATTAATATTTAATGATTCTAGTAATTCATTGATGTATGACCGTGGTGTTTTTGCTCCTCAATACGAATCGTGGGAGAGCGTGCTCATTTACAGGCGCGTGTAGGTGTGGTCACCTTACCGCACGCGAAACATAAACTCACTCTCCAGAAGAATAAATGAACACACCAATATCACTCACAAGCCACCTACATGTCACGGATTAAGCGCGCTCCTCATAGACGAGAAAGCTCTTGCCGTCAGCATACCCTTCAATCTGGCTATCTAACGCCCTCCTCTTGCACTTGTCCTTTCAACTGAAGGCCTTATATTCTCTGTCCAAGTTGTACGCAATTATCCTTCTCCTACCCTGTGGCTCCGTCGATCATCCCCTAGTACTAAAAAATGCTCCACCCCATAGTCGCTTCACAGAGGCTGTTGCGACTAGGACAATCCTCCCACTTTTTCATAGTGGGCATTCTCACTTCCTAATAATTTCGCTAGTCTTTCGTCTCACCACAATGGAATAGAAATCCATTCTTCCCGAACACTAATAACTCTTCTCGCTTATCTCGTAACCTCGTCCTGAGTGTCACTATTCCAATTTAAATTGAACTCGTACATATGTACTATACTCGTTCCTTTCTTGTCTTTAAACTCATCCACTTTATCTTTTTCATCTCTATGGTTCTCTAACTAATTATACTCTCAATTATTTGCGCATCCTACATATATTTTTTTTATGTCGAGGTCTCTAAAAAATCAGGTACGCTGATGATTCCAACACAATCTCACGATTCTACTCCAACTGGTGATGTATGATTAATAATTCAAACCCAAGCTCCGAATTGAGACTATTCTCTCCTTTTCTACATGACCATGGCACTCGCATGTGTCCTTGCCTTCAGATATTTTTATATCACTTCACATATTAAACTCAATAATTCTATCACACCTAAGCACTAACTCCTACTATACCTAATGCGTTCTATTACTTAGTATTATATCATAATTCGGTCTCATCAACCTATAACTAACTATACTACCTAAAATGACTTGTTCCATTACTCGATAACGCATTGTACTATTTAAGGATAACCTCATATATATACTATTTCTATATATACTCACTAGTTTCCACTATATATATATATACATTAACTACAGGTTAACAACATAACCTACTCATCGTAAGTAATACTACCTAGCGATACTCAACACTTAGTATCTTTTACATCCCTAAGGATTTATAGCACGAGCTACCTTCCTACCATATCACAACTTTCTACTCATAACATACTCTTGCCTATCTCCCGTGTTATCCCTTATCTAATCCATTTTAGCAGCAGAAGTTTATTCACCATCAAAATATGATAATCACTTTTCAAATGTCTCATAAAATATAGTCTACTCGGTAGCTCATGATTTATACACTAGTAATGTAGTCCATTGACTCTCCACTCATCTCAATATAAATAATTACTGTCTACCTGTAAAGACATCGCTCCATTCATTTTATACTATCTTTAACTCGGCATAACACTTACAGCTCTGTTATATCTAATAATCTGTGTCATATTCAAATAACACGAATCACTCTATATTTCCTCTTACTCGCATTGTAACCAAAATCTCACGTTCTACGTCAAATTGAACATCAATAATGCAAAATACATAATTATTGTAAAGCATGTTCATAATTGAAAATAAGTTATATAGATTTTTATATATTTATACTTAGAGTATATCATTATATTTTAATTGTTATTATTGTCTTATCTACATAGTTTAAGTATATAGTTTTTCAATGATGATTTATACTTGTAACTTACTCACAGAAGTCTATTGATTTTATTCATTTACTTTCTCATTTAATCCACATTGTTGGTGGTATTTGTTAATGTCGAACTGATAAGACATTTCGTTAACACTTTATACATATTGAATGAAAACTATCGGAAATATAGTGTTCCACAAGAAGTTCCATTATAAAAAGACCATCAAACTCAAGAATTAATAATCAGCTTCCAATGACTAATTCTCTCTCGTTCGCTCAGTGTCATGGAGAAGAACTCCTAAGTGACTATTTATCTCTCGCCCTCGATATAGAAAGGAAGTCTACTTATAGTGCGTGCGACAAGCTATTATAAGCTCATACTTGTGTAGAGAGACTAGATTGCATAATGATCAGCCTCCTGTGGTAGAATAGAGATTCCTAAGAGGTTTAGAGAAGCTAGTCGGTGACTTCCTAAGGTCAGAGTACGCGCTCTCGCTGCTCTGATATTTTCTTTTTTTTATTATAGAATTAAAAGCTAACTATTAGATTTCCTTCGTTGTAGGGACCAAGAAAAATCACTTCGCAGCGCCATACTGAGTGATCGCCAAAGTTGTGTTATACTTGTTCTGCAGAATATATTCGCTTCTCGTGAATATCTCAGTAGAGAGAGTCCAATACTTCTATAGGTCATAGAACAATAGGATAGATTTTGATAAATTGCTTCAAATCAAAATATGAATTATCATGAATGATGACGGATCTTTCATTTTTAATATAATAATATATGTAAAATAGTTCTAGAATATATATATTATATATACTTATTTATTTATTATTGTAAAATTTTTATTTTTAATTTTCTATTTATGTTAATGCTATTCTCTTGGATTATTATATTACTCTAATTATTATTCATTTTTATTTTTTGATACACACATACTAGCAATTTATTCACTAATCTTAAATTCAGTCATCGCCATTTATATACCATAGAACAACAATAATAATATTTTTACGATTCTAAGAATTCTATGGTGTCAACAGTTCATTATTAATGTTTTAATTATTAAATTTTTTTCTTTCATTAAATTTTTAAAATTATAGATTATTTAATTTAATTATATATATTAATTTTATATTATATTATTATTATTATTATTATTATTATTATACTATTATATTAATATATTAAAATTATAATATATGTTTATTAATTATTAATAATCATACTTATTATTAATTAATTTATATTAATTTAATTATCATAAGATCCCAAACGATTATTACATTAATTTATAATCGTATCGAATTTATTGTTTTAAATTATATAAATATTATTACTAAATATATTTTTTTCTTATTTCTTATTATTCTATATTATTTATTATACTTATATTATTATTTATTATATTATATATAATTTATTAATCTAAAATTAATGACCATATTTATTTTCGGTTTAATTTTCACTTACTCAAATTATTATGATTTCTTATATGATATATCTATAGTATATATATATATTTAATATACTATTATATCATAATATATATATATATAAAATTTATTATTATTATAATACTTTGACTTTAGCTGAACCCTGTACATAAACTCAAAAAATATATAAAGAATTTGAACACATTTTATATATATATATAAAAAAAATATATTATAAACAAAATAAAAATCAAAATAAAGTGTCACAATTATTTGAGACAAGTTTATATCCATTTTTAAAATACATAATTTATATATACTATATTATATTATTAATATATTAAATATTATAATATATATTAATATATATATATCTATATATAGTATATATATATATATACTATATATTATATTAAATATATAATATATATAGTTATATATTATATAATATATACTATATATATATT
>JABUQX010137590.1:25000-40000 GCA_015478945.1 Trachelipus rathkii | reverse complement strand
TTCTTCTAGCCGTACACCCAAAAATAACTTCAGCAGTTTTGTGTAATGGTAAACTTTTACAATCGTTTTTTACAGTCTGCAGCTGCACTTCTTCGCCGAAGAATAGAGGGTTTTCCAGTAAGTTTGAGTGGGCGGAAGAAGGCCGTGCTGCCTTCGACTCTGGCAAGGAGGCACTGACCATCGCCACGCTCCTTGTCCATCCATTTTACTCCGCGCACACTCGACTTCAGGTTGATGCCTTCGATTTTGCCATTGGGGGTGTCCTGCAGCAACACCTGAATAGTTCATGGGCACCTCTTGCTTTTTTCTCACGTAAATTGCAGCCTGTGAAGCTCGCTACAGCACTTTCGGCAGGGAACTTCTTGAAAGTTACCTTGCGGTTGGTCACTTCCGGGATTTCCTTGAAGGCCGCGAATTTCACATTCTTACCTACCACAAGCCGATCACCTTTGCGATGGCATCCTGACATGAACAGCACTCGCCAAGAAGTGCCCGTCATTTGGAGAATATCTTGCAATTCACCGCAGACATTCGGCACATCTCTGGAGTAGACAATTTGACCTCAGATACCCTCTGACGCATCGAGGTCTACTCTTCTTTTTCTCTACCGCCTATCAACTACGAAGACATGGCGATCAGTCAGACATCCCAAGACCATGCTCTTCGGCCGGATTCATCTCACCAGCTACAGTGGATCTCACTCCCCGGTATTGAGAAGAATTTTCTCTGCGATATGTCAACTGTACATTAAATCACTTTCATACCTTCATCCTTTCGGAAACGAGCCTTCCTCAATATCCATTCACTTTCTCACCCCGGTATCGCGGCCTCACAAAATCTAGTTATCACTCGCTTCGTGTGACTCAGTTAATATTGATGTGAAAAAGTGGATTCCTAAATGTCTTTCTTGTCAGCGTTACAAGGTACAGAGGCATACAAATGCGCCTCTAGGCACCTTGCCGCATGGTGGACGTTTCAAGAGAGTGCATATCGACATCGTCGGTACTCTTCCTCCTTCTGACGATCATCGGTACATCCTAACTTCTATCGACCGTTTCACAAGTTAGACAGAAGCTATTCCGTTCTCTGTGGCTACAGCGGAATCAATAGCCAAAGTTTTCATGGCTCACTGGACTTCGCGCTTCGGTGTTCTGCTCAACGTCACCACGGATCAAGGTCGGCAATCTGAATCTTTCCTTTGGAAAGATTTGATGAGTCTTCTTGGTGTTCGGAGAGGATTCGCACCACAAGTTTTCACCCAATCAGTAATGGAATTATAACGAGATATTACCGCCAGCTCAAGGCGTTCCTGGCAGCCCAGCCTCAACCAGAGCGCTGGACTGAAGCTTCTCCTTTAGTTATGCTTGACATCTGCACAGCAATTAAGGGGGTTCTGTGCTCTGCTGCTGAACTCGTCTATGGTTCTACTCTTCGCCTGCCTGGAGAATTCTTTCACATTTTTTTCCTCCTCCTCCTTTCGCAGATCCTCTTTTCTATCTTACCCGCTTGAGACGCTGTGCCGAGTCGTGGAGACCCACTCCTTCCCGGCATCAAAATTTGCACTCTTTCATCCCGAAAGATCTTTCATCATACACACACGTTTTTTGCGTGGTATGATTCCCACCGCACCTCTCTCCAACCTAAGTAAGAGGGACCTTTTCCGAAGGTGCTTAGGAAGAAGTTTTTCACCAGTCAACGTCCATCCCGCGATGAGGCCGTTTCTAACAACCGTCTCAAGCCGGCTTATTTTGAGCTGACCCTACCGACACTCACTCCTCCTCATTCGTTCCACACGCTGTTTCAGTTCCCTTCCTCAACCATCTTTCGCAACACCTCTCCACGCGCATCCATCCCTCCGTCTAATGTTCAGGCATTTATTCCAACCAAGGCACAGCCCTCGGTTCAGGTCCTGTACCGCAACCCTGCACACAGTCCAAATTCGGCTCATTCCGTAGTTTCACCAGCGCTGTCCGCCGTACAGACTCAGGCATTGACTCGTCCTCGCACGTGCATCAGCACTCGCATACCAGCCACAGCTCATTCTTCCTCTGCTTAGCAACCTGCCACGCAAGCGTCTTCACGACCAAGGTCTCCTTCTCGGGTCCCTCTTAGGTTTGCTTTCTCCTTCAGAGTCAGTGGATAGATCGCTTGTTGGTCGGCAAGTTCGTTGGCCGAGACGTTCTCAAGATTAACTTACTTCCCGATCATCACTCTGAAGAATTGGAGGGGTCCTGAAGAGGTGCAGTTTCAGTTACAAAATTAACACTATAACCAATCTACGATCAGGTTATTAACTTGTGCTCCGATTGCTGTGATTTAATCATTATCGATTATTTCAATAACCCGAAATCATTTTTTCAAGCTGTAATATTCAATTGTCAATATCAATACAGTTTACTCCTCCGATATTGGTTAATAGATGCAGCCTACCACATTATTGATACTATTAGATGGCAGACTGTTCTTGCTACTCTCGTAAACAATTTTTTAATTTTGTGATAAAAGGATTGGAGATTGAGTAGTAGTGGCAGAATAAAAACTATTTTTGTACCCAGAAGCTTTTCGTATCCTGCTGTGAAGTTTAGTGTCAATGAGCAATCATTGTCCAGACGAAATTTACAATTACTAAAACCCAATTTTTTTCATCAAACAAAATTTAACCAGGCAACAATATTTCAATAAGAAAGAGCGTGGTAAAGACTTATTAGCTAAATAGAAACTGAAGATATTTGAAAGGGTATCAATATCACTTCGACAACAATCAATTCCATGATATTCTAAATAATCTGTATAAAAATATCGAACAAAGAATGCTTTCCTAAAATCTAAATTACTACCGTTTTATGATTGCTACATTTACATTACACGAATTAAATTTCATATTAAAGATAATCATTTCAAAGTTTAGGATAAAATATGTAAAGCACTCAATGCATTAAAAGAGCAGTTTATTTCTTCAAAAAAAAATTAAAAACATTTATTTAAAATTTTTAAATCACATTACAAATTTAGTTACAATATTTATAAATAAAAATATTCAATATATTCATAGAAAGGGATTTTTTACCTGTTCAAAGCAAAATGTTAATTATCAAAGTTCATCAGTCCCAGACCTTCTCGTACGTCAAGGCTTCGCCTTTCAACTTTCATCATCGCCCATCAAAACTCCTAGTTATTTATCTTGTCCTTTATCTCCTTGTCTTTTACCTCTTCGTTCTTTACCTTTTCCTCTCCCTGCTCTTTCTTCACCCGGTTCTCTATTTTCTTGACTTTTTCCTACTTTAACTTCACCTTTATCTTTGCCACTTCGCCCTTTAAAATCTTGTTTGCTTTCTCGCTCTTCATCTTCTCCTTTGCCTTCTTGTTCTTCAACTTTTCCTTTCCCACCTCGTCCTTTATCTCCTCTTTCTTCACCAATTTGTCCATCACCTCCTTTCCCTCCTCGTTCTTCAACTTTTTCCCCGTCTCCCCGTTCTTCACATCTTTGCTCACCTTCTATTTTACCTCCTCGCCGCTTACCACCTCGTCGTTCGCCTCCATGTTCTATATCTCCTTTATCTTCTCGTTCTTTGTCCAGTCTTTCCTTATCACTTCCTTCACCTTCTCGACCTTTACCTCCACGTTCTTCATTTTGTGCATCTCCTTCTCGTTCTTCACGTGCTTCTACACCTTGTTCTTCACCTGGCTCATTTCCTCGGTCTTTATCTCCGGGTTCTTCATTTCTTCCTTTACCCTTACGCCGTTTGCGCTTTCGTTTTCTTTTATCTCCTTGTTCTTTACTTTGATCTCCCTCTCCTCTTTCTTCACCTTGCCCTTCCACCTCTCGTTCTTCATTTCCTCGTCCCTTGTCTTCTGGTTCTTCACTCCCTAGTCGTTTAAATCCTCGTTCATTATCTCCTCCTCTGTCTATTCCTCCTTTACCTTCCATTCCCACTCCTTCAATTCCTCCCCTTTCATCATCACTTTTACCACCTCGTCTTTCATCCTCATCTTCATCTTTTCCTGCCCCTCCTAGTCGGTCACCTCCTCGTTCTTCAACTTTTTTCCCGTCTCCCCGTTCTTCACATCTTTGTTCATCTATTTTACCTCCTCGTCGTTTGCCCCCATGTTCTATTTCTTTATCTTCTCGTTCTTTGCCTAGTCTTTCCTTATCACGTCCTTCACCTTCTCGGTCTTCCTTTTCTCGACTTTTACCTCCACGTTCTTCATTTTGTGCTTCTCCTCCTCGTTCTTCACGTTGTGCTTCTACACCTTGTTCTTCACCTGGCTCATTTCCTCGGTCTTTACCTCCGGGTTCTTCATTTCTTCCTTTACCCTTACACCGTTTGCGCTTCCGTTTTCTTTTTTCTCCTTGTTCATTACTTTGATCTCCCTCTCCTCGTTCTTCACCTTGCCCTTCCACCTCTCGTTCTTCATTTCCTCGTCCCTTGTCTTCTGGTTCTTCACTCCCTAGTCGTTTAAATCCTCGTTCATTATCTCCTCCTCCATCTATTCCTCCTTTACCTCCCATTCCTACTCCTTCAATTCCTCCCCTTTCATCATCACTTTTACCACCTCGCCTTTCATCATCATCTTCATCTTTTCCTGCCCCTCCTAGTCGGTCACCTCCTCGTTCTTCAACTTTTTCCCCGTCTCCCCATTCTTCACATCTTTGTTCACCTTCTATTTTACCTCCTCGCTGCTTACCACCTCGTCGTTTGCCTCCATGTTCTATATCTTTATCTTCTCGTTCTTTGCCTAGTCTTTCCTTATCACGTCCTTCACCTTCTCGGTCTTCCTTACCTCCACGTTCTTCATTTTGTGCTTCTACACCTTGTTCTTCACATGGCTCATTTCCTCGGTCTTCACCTCCGGGTTCTTCATTTATTCCTTTACCCTTACGCCGTTTGCGCTTTCGTTTTCTTTTATCTCCTTGTTCTTTACTTTGATCTCCCTCTCCTCTTTCTTCACCTTCCCATTCCACCTCTCGTTCTTTACTTCCTCGTCCCTTGTCTCCTGGTTCTTCACCCCCTAGTCGTTTAAATCCTCGTTCATTATCTCCTCCTCCATCTATTCCTCCTTTACCTTCCACTTCAACTCCCACTCCCACTCCTTTAATTCCTCCCCTTTCATCATCATCTTCATCTCTTCCTTCCCCTCCTAGTCGGTCATCTCCTCGTTCTTTGTCCCCTAGTCCTTCATTCCCTCGTTCTTCATCTCTTTCTCGTCCTTCAACTCTTTCATGTCCTTCAACTCTTTCTTGTCCTTCAACTCTTTCTTGTCCTTCATCTCTCTCTTGTCCTACATCTCTTTCTTGTCTTTCATCTCTTTCCTGTCGGTTTTTCTGTTTTTCTTGTCGCTTTTGTACATCAAGTACTTCTTGCCCATCATCACCTCGTTCTGCATATCCTCGTTCTCCGTACCCTCGTCCCCCGTATCCTCGTCCCCCGTATCCTCGTCCCCAGTATCCTCGTCCCCCGTATCCTCGTTCCCAGTATCCTCGTATTTCACTTCCAAGTCCTCCACTTCTTGGTAGATTACCTCTTCTCCCGCATCCAGTTCGTACGGATCTCCCTCTTGGGTATGACCAAGACCTTTGTCCTACTGCTTCATATTCTTCTCGTATGAAATCATAATTTCCGTTTAACTCTCCAAAATTATAATTTTGGTATAATTCTTGTCCGTTTCTTCCTCGTCCTTGTCCTCCATATCTACCTTGTCCCGATCTTCCTCGTCCGGATTCTCCTCTTGCACATCCTCCGCGAACGTTTCCCCATGGTACGTTTTTACGTTGAACGTGTTCCCCACGTATAAATCTTTTTCCTCCTACGTGTCTTTCCCTTCGGCTTCCTCCTGATCCGAAACTTCTTGGATTGTAACCTTCTGTCCTGTACTTCTGCCCGTATCCAGATTGTCCGTCACCTTCATGCTTCCCAGTTTCTTGTACGTTTCTTGGTCCACCACTTCCCTTTGCAGCTTTAAATATATATATATATATATATAAATATATATATATATATATATATATATATATATATATATATATATATATATATATATATATATATATATATATATATATATATATATATATATATATATATATATATATATATATATATATATATATATATATATATATATATATATGTAAATATAAATGTTAATAATTTTGTACAAAGAAAGTTCAATAATAAACGTAAATGTAAATGTAAAATGTAAAAATGTAAATATAAATGTAAATAATAAATGTAAATGTAAATGTAAATGTAAATGTAAATGTAAATATATATATATATATATATATATATATATATATATATATATATATATATATATATATATATATATATATATATATATATATATATATATATATATATATATATATATATATATATATATAAACCAACTTTTACCAAGAGGCCAGGCATGTAACTAGAAAACTATAACATATACAGGAAAATAAATAACATTTTTGATTTCGGCAAGTAAATACCAATGGAAAACACTGCAAATGGAATTTTATTTTTTTTTATTGTTTATTAATAACACCTTAAATATTAGTACAATGTTAGACCCTGGCAAGTGTACGCTGTGATTGACATGAATCCTGCATTGTTAGTTCACGAAAGCAAAGTTGTAAATAACATTTATTTTTACTTTGTAGAAAATCTTGTTTATTCTTTCGCTATATTCTTTTTAGGGGTTCGAGCCGACGGAGGGACAGAGGGGGACAGGGTCCCCACCGTCGTCTCCAGTAGGCCAGAAACTGACTCTGTCCATCTTTAATTTTTACCCGTCAGGTATGCTTTTAGTTATAAAAGAAAAATTCAACATTTAGCCAACTTTGCGCGCTTCCTCCGACTACTCCAGCTTCTTCGTTATTCTCAAAAAAACTAATTTTTTTCAACATTTTAACAATTTTAATTTTTAAAAAGCATTATTTTTATTTTTTTTTTTAATTTCAGGGGTAAAGTCTCTGATTAATAAAATGATATTTATTTTCGATTCATAGCTGTTATAGTTTTGGATACTGACCATATATATATATATATATATATATATATATATATATATATATATATATATATATATATATATATATATATATATATATATATATATATATATATATATATATATATATATATATATATATATATTACACAACTTAGTCGAGCGCAGTAAACCACCATCGCTGGAGGTTGGGGGAAGAAGCGTGTGTTGTATATGTTAAAATAGTATAATGCTGTTGTAATTGTTTTCCTTTCTAGACGTAGGGTGGAAGGGGGATTGTAATGTTTAATTCAGTATTTGGTCTATTGAGCGTGATTTACTGTAAAATTGACAACCTATCATTATATAATGGAGAATTTTTAATGGGAGAATTTTCGCCTCAGTTAGTAGATGGTAGATTGGGTGTGGAGAGAAGGCAGCCCTGTTATTGTCCTGAGAGCTTTGTTTGGCGAGGTTTCTAATTTTGGTGTATTGGATTGTGATATTGTGTGAACCCAGGCAGGTGATGCATAATTTAGGAAGGGGCGGATGTTTTGTCTATACACTGTCGTGAGAATTTCTTTGCAACAATTTGTTCCAGTTAGTGTTTTCAGTGCTTTTACATTGTGTGTGGCTCTTGAGGTGATATTGTTGATGTGGGGGTGAATATCATGTGTGTATGAAGTGTCAAACCTAGGATGGTGGGTTGTTTGTTGAGAGTTAAGTCTATTGCTTGATAGGAATATTGCAGGGTGGATTTCAAATTCTCTTTTTGTCTGGGGTGAGTAAGGTAATAGTGTATTGTTGCAAGTTCTCTGCATGTTACATTTACAGAAGGATTTTGAAGTGATTGTTAGATCATCAGCATAACTATTAATGTTTATGGAAGGGAAAGTAGGGATGAGAGAGGTCATGCATAAAAAGATTAGAGAGTTTAAGTGAAAGAATGGTTCCCCTAGGGACTCCATTATATAATTACATGAACGGAAGGAGTGGTGTCTTTGGATGACTACCTGCGCGGCCGCATGGGAAATTTGATATTTTATCTTGTCTTTGGCTATGTCTTAGTTTAATAGTTTGCTTTTTAAAAGGTGGCGGGGACTGTATCAAATGCCTTGCTAATGTCTACCAGGAGAGTGCGAAAAGGGTGAGGAGTTTGGTTAAAGCAAAAAGGATGTGTTGTATTAGATCGGTTATGAGAGCAGTGGAGTATTTTTGTCTAAATCCAAGTTGTGAGTTTGATAGAGGGATAAAGGAGAAATTCTAAGGATTAATTTTTCAAATATTTTGAATATTGTAGAAAGTAATGATATAGGTCTGTACAAAGGTGGGTTATTAAATGGTTTGCTTGGTTTTAATATTAGTATTACATATGCCTGCTTCCATAAAGGTTGTTATAGTGTTCATTTCCCATGCAACGTTTAATATTTGTACTAGGGCTGTAATAACATTGGTACTTTAGTGTTTGAGGTGAATATTGGATATATGATAGGGGTCCTACACTTTTGTGAGTTTTTAAGGTTTTTAAGTTGAATAATTCTAAAGGAGTTTGTTTTCAACCTTTTAAACCGTTTAATAAATAATGTTAGTGGGGTTTGGGGGTTCGTGACTAAGTTTTGACTAGTGAAACAAGAATATTGCATTTTTTTTGGGGGGAGGGCCATGAATTTTGTGGTTTTGTTTACATATGGCTTCGTGGGTTGGTGGTTATTGGGCGTATGAAGTGTGGATTTTTTTTTATTGTACGAAATATTTTTGTAGCGTTAGACATATGGTTTAGTGTTAGGGTATATTAGGGTATATATGGTTATATTTGGGTATATTCTATTGAGGTTATTTGGTTTAATTGGTCTTAATTCAGTTGCTTATTTTGTGTGAGGGAGTTTTTGTTTAATGAGGGTGTCGATTGCTGGTGAAAATTTGGGGTTGAATTGTTTATGGTGGCCATGTAAGATGAATTTTTAGATGCTTCAATTATTTTATTGAAGGTCTTGTATTGCTTAGTTGAGAGATGTAAAATCAGCTATTTGAAAGATGTGTAAATCTAGTTCTATGAGGTCTGTAAAAGCTTGCCAGTTTGCATTTTTGTAGTTAAATGCTTTCTTTTCGAAGATGTGTACAGTATTTAGGGTGTTTATGTCAAATCGTGGTTAGTATTGGAATGTAATCTGAGGAGAGAACATAAAAAAATTGTCAGGTTGTGGGGACTCGATTTTGGGGGAGCAGAAGATGTTAGGGGATGTAACGTAGGTAAGTAGGTTGCTGAGGATACCGAGTGAATGTAAGTTGTCCATAAGTACATCACCCTTTGGTATGTGGGTGTGTTCGTACGTAGGTAGGTGTGTGTGTGTGTGTGTGTGTGTGTGTGTGTGTGTGTGTGTGTGTGTGTGTGTGTGTGTGTGTGTGTGTGTGTGTGTGTGTGTGTGTGTGTGTGTGTGTGTGTGTGTGTGTGTGTGTGTGTGTGTGTGTGTGTGTGTGTGTGTGTGTGTGTGTGTGTGTGTGTGTGTGTGTGTGTGTGTGTGTGTGTGTGTGTGTGTGTGTGTGTGTGTGTGTGTGTGTGTGTGTGTGTGTGTGTGTGTGTGTGTGTGTGTGTGTGTGTGTGTGTGTGTGTGTGTGTGTGTGTGTGTGTGTGTGTGTGTGTGTGTGTGTGTGTGTGTGTGTGTGTGTGTGTGTGTGTGTGTGTGTGTGTGTGTGTGTGTGTGTGTGTGTGTGTGTGTGTGTGTGTGTGTGTGTGTGTGTGTGTGTGTGTGTGTGTGTGTGTGTGTGTGTGTGTGTGTGTGTGTGTGTGTGTGTGTGTGTGTGTGTGTGTGTGTGTGTGTGTGTATAGATCCTTATAAGTTTCATGATGCAGATGTTTTTTTTTTTAATTTTATTTTTTTCATATATTGGTATTATATGATACTAACAATAAATTTCAGTGATAAACAGGATAAAAAAAATTTAAATAAGTAAATAAAAAAATTATTTAATAATGTCGTACTTTTTTACACATCGTACATTTGGCAGCGTACGGGACAGAGCAACGTGTCGGGATATTTTGTTCGAAAAGCTTGCCCGAAAACAAGGGAAAATCTATTACGGCAAAGTATATCCATACAGGTTAGGTCGAAATTTACTGTATCGTAGATCCAAATAGTTTAGGTTGAGTTTTACAGTTTTACTGCATCGTCGATCCATATAGGCTAGGTTGCAGTTTACTGCCCACTAAGTTCAGGTTATGATATGTTTTATTACGTATACACAGAATTTATATATATATAAAATAAACAATACGGGACGTATTTTACCCACAAACATTTTTTACGTCACCTTAATTTCTTTCACTTATTAGCACTAAAATCCAGTTTTCTTTCTCATGCAAAATGGACGTTTTTGCTTACTTTACTATTAAATTTTTAATATTTTCGTATTTCGTATCTTTCTCGTTTACATTTTAATTAATTGGTAGTATCATATACTAGTAATATATGAAAAAAAATTTAAAAAACATTTATCTGCACCATGAAACTTATAAGGTCGTGTGTGCGTGTGCGTGCGTGTGTGTGTGTGTGTGTGTGTGTTAGTGTGTGTGTGTTAGTGTGTGTGTGTGTTAGTGTGTGTTAGTGTTAGTGTGTGTGTGTTTATGTATGTGTGTGTGTGTGTGTGTGTGTGTGTGTGTGTGTGTCGGTGTGTGTGTGTGTCGGTGTGTGTGTGTCCGCGCGCGTGTCAAGCCAGCGGAATGGTGTGCATTGAAGTCACGGGATAAATTAAGTTGTTTCATTGTGCTAAGGGTGACGGATGAGGAACGCAACCTTTCGTACAGTGTTGGGATGTAGATGGAGTGATATAAAAATAAACAATTTTATGTTTCTTTGTTGACTTGTATTTCTATCGATTGGTAAGTGAAAATTTGTTTGTTTTTGATTTGTGGTGTTTCGGAATTGAATATTTTTATAAATAAGTGTAATAAGGCTATGTTTTAGGTAGATTCCTTTTTTTGTCTTAGTGTTATATAGTTAGGAAATTCAGGATGATTAGTATTTTTGGATGATGTTGGATTCTTGAATAAATGTTATGTGTATGTTGTATTTAGTTAAGGTGTGGTGTGGTGCAGTTCCTCGTTTGTTCGTTTTTAATACCGTTGATATATAATTGAAGTAAGTTTATCGAGTCATGGGGATGGAGGAGCTAGGTTTCTGTGTGCGAGTTTCCGTATAAGTGGAGGACGTGGAAGGATTATGTTGGAAAATACTGATTAAGAGTTTAAAAATTGGTGTATTTTAAATAATATCAGAGTTGGTAAGTGTTGCACAATATTGAGATTTGTTCTCGATTGAATAGTCTATTACATTTGAGGCAGATATATGATAATGGACCGGGATTTAATTCTATATCTCCGGCTAATTGGAGGAGTTGGGAATCTCTGAATAATTGGGAGTTAGAAATCTTTGAGCCCAGAAGATGCTCGTGTGATGATCCAGAGGATCGAGACTCGCAGGAAGTGGGGAGATGCGTGTCTGTTTGAGATCTGTCGAGTGTTGCTCTATAATATTGTATATATATATATATATATATATATATATATGTATCTCAAGTTATATATATATATATAAATATATATATATATATATATATATATATATATATATATATATAGAGATTCTTTATATAAGAACATTAACATATTATATATATATATATTTATATATATATATATATAATAATATATATATATATATATATATATATATATATATATATAATAATATATATATATATATATACATATATACACATATATTTTTCTATATATAAATAGGTTTATATATAACTATATATATATATATATATATATATATATATATATATATATATATATATATATATATATATATATATATATTGAATTTATGTATCTCAAGTAATGTATGTCTTTATATTCCCTACAAAAGTAGTGCCAAGCTTTATTTAAATTTAAGTTATAAATTTAAATGATTAAAGTAATTTTAAGGCATTACCTATAGATAAGAAATAAGTAAAGAAAAAAAAGAAATAATAATATAAAGCATTAATGAATTAAGATCAAAGAACAAAGTAAAGAAGACAAATTGTTAGAAGACATTAAATCATAAAAAAGGAACAATAAGGAATAGACAACATATGGAATAATTGAATAATAATTGAGGTTAACTACAAAAAATCATAATAAGAAAAGAACTCAAATTATACTGTGAGTACTATTTTATTTAATAATTATTTTCATTCTTTAAGTAAAGCTATACAGCATGGGAGGAGATACAAATAAGCAAGAAATAACTGTAAGACATAAGATGACAGTACCACAGTTTAGTGGAGAAGAAGTGGAGGATTTTGAAAAATTTAAAAGAAGTGCGAATCTGTGGACTAGAGCAAATAAAGATAAAGTTGACAACATGACAATAGAAATATTCATGAATCTAAAAGGAAATGCATATGAAGTTGCTAAGAATATGACAGACGATGACTTATTCAAATCGGATGAACACATCTTATTACTTACATTGTTGGAAAAAAAAATTCGGTAAAATAAAGGATCAAAATGATTACTACAAGATTGAAAAATTTAACCATGTTAAGCAAGAGGAAAATGAAAATTTAAGAGAGTTTATTAATAAGTTTGACAACCTAAAATTAGAAATTAAAAAATACCAGACATACAACTTTCAAATAAATGTCTGGCTTATATGTTGATTGATGCTGCGAATTTAAAGGATTTTGAAAGGAAAATAGTATTGAACAATGTAATAGATGTGAGCAATGATGAAGTATATGAGAAGACCCAAAATCAGATCCTGAGGGTGATTAACACTGAATTGGGTCATCAAGAGATGGATGTAGAATACAAGAAAAATATATAGATGCAGAACAAAGGTTGCAGATTCTGCAAAAGAACAAATCATTCAAGTGAGATGTGTAGATACAAATATAACTGCAAAAAGTGTAACAGGAACAATCACGATACAAAAGATTGTTATGTAGACACTAAAAGAAAACTTATATGTTGTAAGTGTAAACAAGAAGGACACTATGCAAATGATTGCAAAATGGAAATGGAAAAAGAAGAAAAGTCATACTTTAATCAGGATATAGGAGAAGAAAATATGTTATTTTGTGAACAAGTGGAAGCCATAATAGATTCTGGATGTTTAAGTTCTGTAGTGGGGTCCATATGATTATCTGCTTTTCTGTCGAATATGACAGAGACACAACTAAGAACATAAAGGAGACTCAGAAAATTGGAAAAGGACAATATATTTTTGGAGAGACAGAGTATAAAATAATTAGGAAAATCAAATTTCCGTGTAGTATACAACATAAGAAGTTAAATATAATACTAGATGTAGTTGAGGGAGATGTACCATTTTTATTGGAAAAAAAACACTAAAGAAAATGAAAGCAGAAACAAATTGGGAAAAGAATACAATAAACCTGAAAGTCTTTAATTTAGACAACATTGATTTAAAGGAGAATAAAACTGGACACGTAGCACTAAAAGTATTAGACCTATGTAATAAGAGTTGGTATGGACAATTTGATAATGAATGGTTCAAAAATAAGGAAAATAGAAAGAAAAAATTGAAGAAACTACACTATCAATTCGCTCATGCATCAATGGAAAAAATATGGAAGCTAATAAAACAAGCATATTTCCTTAAAGAAGAAGACAAAGGAATATCTAAAGAAATAAAGGAGGAGTTGGAAGAAATCATTAGAACTTGTAATACTTGTATTAAGTTTAAAAGAAAACCCCCAAGACCTGTAGTGGGAAATCAAATGGCATATAAATTTGGCGACATGATTCAGTTAGACGTGGGAGAGTTTAATTAGTTAAAATACTTGGTCATGATAGACACAGCTACACATTATACACAGGTAACTTGATTAAAAAGTAAAAATAGTCAAGAAATTATAGAAGAATTATGTAATAAGTGGATACAATATTTTGGAACACCAAAATCTATTTTAACTGATGCGGGAAAAGAATTTCAGAATATAAATATGGAGTATTTTTGTACAAAGTTCAACATAAAATTGATAAGTACTGCAAGTGAGAGTCCCTATAGTAACGGTCTATGCGAAAAGCAAGTAGGACTTTTGAAGGACTCATTGTATAGAATGAAAGAAGACGGATGTGATATAAAACAAAGTTTAGCTTGGTCTGTCAACGCTAAGAACTCACTGAGGAATATAAATGGATATTCACCAAATCATCTGGTATTCGGAAGAAACGCTTCATTACCAAATATAATAGATTATAATAATCCAGCAATGTTAGACCCCGTTGAAGAAGATGAACAAGTGAAAAACATACTTTAGAATATACATAAGGCAAGATCAGTTCACATAGAACAAGAACAGGTTAATAGAATAAAGATAGCACTGACACATATTGTGAGACAATATCCGTTAGATGAAATTTGTATAGGTGAAGAAGTATATTATAAGAAAGAACAAGAAAAAGAATGGAGAGGTCCTGGTAAAATTATAGGCATAGATGGGAAAACGGTTGTGATTAAACATGGAAGTAACATAAAAGAAATAAACAGAATACACATAACCAGAACAAAATTAATAAAAACAGAACGTAACAATGAAAAAGAAAATGAGGATAGAAAAAATAAAGAAATGGAAGAAAATATAGATGATTAAGAAGAAAAATAAAATGTACATGAGGAAGGTATGAATGTGATTTTGAAATTAAGAGAAGATCTGCCGAAAGAGAAAGAAGAAGTGATCCCAACGATAAAAAGAAATGATTACTATCAGCTGACTAACAAAGATAATAAAAGTCATAAAAGTAAAGATAATAAATAGAGCTGGTAAAGCTAAAGTACAAAATATAAACATTGTTATAATGTGATAAAAGACAAGAAAGAATCTACATGGATAGATTTAAATGATTATAAAGATTTTTAAAAAATAGAGCAAATGGACAGTGAAGAATTCCATGAGGAAGAGGATGAAGGAGAAGAGGAGGATGAAGGAGAAGAAGAGAAAGAAACT
>JABUQX010137590.1:0-10000 GCA_015478945.1 Trachelipus rathkii | reverse complement strand
AGCATGCAAAGCAAACATGATAACAAATTCACTCTACATTGTTATTTCAAATGTAAATCAATGTCTCTATTACAGAAGGACACAGATACCCATTAGATACCCACTGCTGGAGATACTAAAGTTGCCCTTGATTTATGAGCTTTTTATGTAGCTCTCTACATTGAACTGCAGCTTTCCTTCTTACTCTACTGTCAGCATCATTGTTCTTATCATTAGGGGTGGAAACTGTTTCTGGCATATTTTCATGAAATTTGGTATATTTTTTTATTAATAATATAATATCCGATGTGTGTCGGGTTATAATTTCTTGGTTAGGTTTTTTAATTTTTACAGAAACAGTTTCTCCTAAATCATTATTTTTTATTTCTTGTACTGTTCCCATGCTGTAAAAGTATGGTTTACAGAATTTTTCTTTAATGGCAACAACATCTCCAACTCCCAGTGAAGTGTGGTTTTTATTTTTATATTTATCTTGCTGGTTAGTGGCAAGATATTGTAGGTTTGCTAAGAATTCATCATAGTACAAATCATTCAAATTAGATTTCACTTTTCTGTATTTTTGAAAAGTCAAATATAACTGATCCTGATCAGGTTCACAAGGAGACCAATCAGGATCATCTGAATGATCTACACCATCATGAAATAAATGAGAAGAAACAACCAGAGCTGGAACCTCATATCCCTTCAGCAATATCTCCGGTGTTATTGCAAATGGGATATTTAGATCCACCTCAGGGTCTCTCAATATTGATTTAAATGCTACTGGCCTTTTATTTATAAGCATGTTTGCTTCCCTAACTAATAAAGAAAACTCATCCTGCTCTAATATATTTTTTCCTATAGCACTATAGATTATATTTTTAACCTGTTTGACTAAAGATTCAACTAAACCTCCTAGAAAGCTTGCTTTACCAGGGTAGGGGGAAAATTCTAAAACCTTTATATTATGGAGAGTTAAATAATTTTTTACCTCTATGTCATTAATAAAATCTTTAATAATTTGCACTGAGCTTACTATACTACTTCCCTGGTCACTAACTATAAGTTGTGGGAATCCAAAGTCAAACACATGAAATTGAAAAGCAGAGATAAAGCATTTATTATCTACATTTTTACATAGAACAAGGTTTACAGCTCTAGTGTATGTGCAAGTTATAATTAATATGTAAACCTTCTCTACTACATTATTTATTTTTATATTAAAAGGTCCAATATGGTCAAGAAATATTTCTCTAAATGGAATTTGAGATGGATTTATCCTATAATCTTTGTAATGGTTCTGATTAATTTTTATGGTTCTGCCATACATTAATTTACATTTTATACAGTTTTTGATATTTTTCTTAACTACTGAATATGCTGTTGGAATATAAAACTCCTTTCTTATTATAGCTAGAAGTTTATAGACACCTGCATGTTTCATTTTTACATGTAATTCTTTAATTATTATATCAGTTAGTGAATGATTTTTATGCAACAATATTGGATTTTTTTGATTAAAATCAGCATCTAAGTTTGCAAATTTACTCTTTACTCTAATTATATTGTTTTTATCAAGAAAAAGATTAAGTTGTGTGACCAAATTTGTTTCTTTATTATTTTTTGGGTTTATTAAATACTGATATGTTTCTGAAAAATTTTCTTGTTGATATTGCTTAAAAATGACATTACAACTTTCTTCATATAAGCATATTGCATTAGGGTCACAATTGGAAAACAAAGTGGGGTTTTTCTCATGTACTTTAAGTTTTAAATTATGAATAAATTTTCTTACAAAGTGTGAAACCTTAAATAGTTTATTCAAAGAAGAAAACCTATCTAATTTAAGTAAGGGTACAAAAGAAAAAGTTTGAATATTATAAATATTAAAATCTGTATTATTATTATATAAGGGATTTGGAACAGTGACTTTTAACCTTTCATTATTGTTATTTAATATAGGTCCATTTAAATAAAGTGAATTTTTTAATAAAACCTTATATGAAACACATCGAGTAACATAATCACTAGGATTCTGAGATCCTTCACAATGATGAAAAGTTATCGGATGTTTTTCACATGCAGTTTCAATAAAATTCAGCTGATTATTTATAATGGTTCCTTTTCTTTCAATTTTGTTTAATTTTTCAATTTTATTTATAATCCAATTCAATGTTACCATTGAATCAGTATATAAATGTAATTTATTTATTTTTAAAGGTGTGAAAGTATTAGTTAAATTGTCAAACATTTCTATTAGACATTGTACTCCAAATGTTACCGGAAAATAGCTCTAGAACTGGAATAGATCTGTTAGTATTTTTATTTGAAATTAATTTATTTTTTGCACACAAAAAATGCAGCTCACTACTATTTGTATTTTGTAAATACAAGACACTACCATAAATGTCTTTACTAGCATCAGTAAATGCTATAATATTATATGAAGAAGCATAATCCCCAATAAATCTTTTTAGTTCTGGTTTTTTACTTTTATTATATTGTGAGCAAATATTTTTATATTCTTTTAGTAAATTACTATCTAATTTTTTGTCCCAAGTTAAATCTTTGTTATTTTGTAGTTTATGTAAAAAAAGTTTAGCCCTGTTTTTTCCAGGAAGTCCAATATTTAGTGGATCAAATAGACCATTTATAGTAGATAAAATAGATCTCAAAGTGTTTGCTTTGGGGTCCATTTCATTATTTTTATTATATAAGGTATCATTATGAGTATCCCATATCATTCCTAATAGTTTTATGTGATTATTTATAGGCTCATCTACAGTACTATTATTGTCTAACTCACTATAATTTAATTTCTTAAACTCTGGTGAATTACTATGAAATTGTTGCAAATTGAACCCATAATTGTTAAATATTACATGAGACTTATGATAAGCAAGAATAATTTCACTTTCAGAAGATGAAGAATAACCTAAGTTATCCATATAAGACAGGTTATACAAAATCTTCCTAAGTTCATACTCAAACTCATCACAAGTATGAACATGTAATATCAATATTATATAAAGTGCTATCATGAGAATGGAAGGGCTACATCTAATACCAAACGGAAGTCGCATTAATTTATAAGAAACAATACTAAAATCATTTTCTTTTATATTTTTGAACCACAAAAAATGGAATCTTTCAGTATCCTCAAAAGGCAATTTAATATTGAGAAAGGCTCTCTCCAAATCGAATACCAGCAGATACTGATTGAACCTAAGTAGTGTTAATGCTATATCTAATCTATTATTTAAATTAGGTCCTGGTAAGCTAACATTATTATGTGATAAATTAGTTTTTTGGGTTTTATCGCATAGGTTCGACAAATATACAATTCTGCATTTTGTTGTTTCTACGTGATCCCTAAATACTGCATTATGAGCTAAAAATGAAACATTATTATTATTTTTTACTGTATTTATTTCAACAGGTTGAATGATACCTTGGTTAAGTTGGTCAAAAATGACATTATTATATGCTTCTAATTTTAGAGGCTCTTTTTTTCAATACAGAATTAGCCAAATAAAAATTATTTGGCAAAAATTTTATTAATTTATTATTCCATAAACAAGGCATAATCAATCGACCTGTATCCATATCTACATGTGTATTTGTAATCAAGTATTTAATAAGTTCCATATCTAACTCTGAGAATTTTTTAGGACATTCAAAACTATCGTAATTTAATAAATCATTTAAATTTTTATTTACTAGATCATCATCCAATTCTATGCTAGTATTATTATTTTGAGCTAGAGATGAGATAGAGTAATCCATTTCTAGTCATTCCATCTTATTTTCTATTTTGACATTTTTTGCGAGCAAATCGGCTTGTTCTGTGAATTTCTTTATATACTTCAAATATGGCAAATTTTTTATTAATTTATTCAAGTCCCCAGCTAATAAGATTCCTAAAGAAGTGTAATATAACAATGAACTGTTGTTTGTTAAACCAAATGAACATGCATTTATTGGTATTATGTGGGCTCCATTCACACCTAATAGTATATGGATTTCCTTATTATTCTTATGTGCTTATCAGCTAAAGGTATTTTATGTTCTTCAAATGCTTTTACAATTTGAGGGGAAGGTATATTCACTCTGGTTTGTATTGAAGGGACTACAGCTGCTACAATACTGTTATTTTTATTATTTATTTTTATATCAACTTCTATAATAGAAGTTTTGTAATATTTGCTTTCATTGAAACCCTTTACATTAAGCATTATTTCAGACTGTACAACTTTATATTTAATTTTTTGTGCTACTGTTTGTGATATAAAATTTATTTCAGACCCAGAATCATATAAAACCCGCAAGTCTTGGTTGTTATTGTTTTTATTTATACAAGTTGTGGTGAAGGTAGGAAGGGTGATGTTTTGAGTGCTGGTTACATTTAAGGAACTTAATAACAAACAATTTGCTACTTGCTCTGAGGATGGGTTATCTACAGGTGTAACATTTAGTTCAACAACATTGGTTGATGTTTCTGCTTGTGTATTATTTTTATTTTTATTGTTTTTTGGTTTTTGAGTTGGATCCACTTTGTTTTTTAATACATAAAAATGCGGAGTGCCATGAATTACAATTTCTACATTTCGCATTAAATTTAAACCTACAGTTTTCAATTTTATGATTTAAGTACCCACATTTAATACAACCTCCCAATTCTTTAATTTTTTGCAATTTGGATTCAGGTGTTTTGAAAGTTGGGCAACTATACAATTTATGGTCCATACAATCTGATGTTTGCAATGTCTGACAAATGGAACAACCCACCCTTTTTGTTGTTTCAGTGTTTGTTTTTTGTTTTTGATTATCATCAGTATGTAGCCAGCTACTGTTTTTTTCAACTTGTGATGTTGTTTTATTAGTGTATGTATTTGCATTTGTTTTTGTATTTACTACCCCACTCTTCCCAATTCTATTATGAACTTCAAATGCATTATTTAAAATTTCATCTAAATTTGGATATGTATTATTTGTAATGTTTATATATTGGGTTTGATATATTTCAGGCAAACTGTTCCACAAAAAATATTGGCAAATCACTTTACTATTTATTTTTAAACTATCTATTTGGCTTTCTATTAATTTAGCCTCACTGATCCATGTGTAAAAGTCATTGGTTAATTTTAATTTTATCAGTTTTTCAATAACTGAATATTGTTGTAAAGACTTGTTACTGAAGGCACTTTTTAATAAGTTTTTGGCCATATCATAATCCATATCTGCTAAAGGGCTTTTTTGTATTAAAATTTTAGCCTTTGAGTTGTTTCATTAGACAAGAATGTCTAGCAAATTTATTGTATTTCTCCCTATCCATTATTTCTTCAAAGTTTTTTATGAACCTATCAAAGTCTTCAGGCTTCCCATCAAATTCAGGGAGCTGGAGTTCGGGTCTTTTTAAACCAGAGAAACCAGTTTCAATATGAGCATTATTTGAGGAAATATTTTGTACAGGGCTTATTTTATTTTCAATTTCACTTATGAGAGATGAGATGCCAAAGGCATAGTACTCATTTTTTTCACAAATTTTATCTGCGTTTTCAAATGTGAATTCTTGACAGTCAGCGTAAATATTTATTATTTTATTGTCCAACTCTGTAACTTCTTTTAATTTTGTTTTTAAATTTAAGACGAGACCCTTTAACTCATTAGATGTATATAAATCTATATCAGCTGTTATTTTATTTATCAATTTGGTAATAATGGACCTCTTGGTTCCTCTTTGTTTAACGAGAGTCAAAACTTGTTGAAATAATGAGGTTGGGGTTGCCCCGTCACTAATTATTTCTTCAACAAATTTTAACTCTACATTTGGGTCCACTACATCCATATTAAAAAATAACCTATCTAAAATGTTTAAAAAATTTTTTTTCTTTTTTTTTTTTATAGTACTGAAACATATTGTCAGTCTGATAGCCTCTGCAGTTTCAACTATCTATTTATGTTTAATATTAATGTCTTCCGTCAATTTACATAGTATAATAGTATGCAGGCACATAAGTTATGTACTGTATATTTTTTTGTTATAATATGTTGTCAGTCTCAATAGGCCTATGTGGCTTCAACTAAAATTTATTTATTAATAAATATATTTATACTGAATATACAGTATATGGTACATATATTTTTTTGTCTCGATAGCCCTATGTGGTTTCAAACTGTCTTATTTTTTCTTATATTCAATACCTATAACTTTTGTCTCAATAGGCCTATGTGGTTTCACAAGGCCAAATATTTTTAAGGCCAAACACACCAGAATGAGGAGGGAATATCAGCTGTAGAGGAAATTCAAGAGAAAGTAATCCTGTCGACTGCGCCATTCACAGAAAAATATATATGAATGCATAAATTATATGAAGAAAGAATAAAAAGAGGGATCTTTCAAAAATAGTCGATTTTAAATTTTTACTATAAAAAACTTTACAACTATTTATAGGGGGTATTATTAATCATTAAAATCTATTAAAAAAAAAATCCTCTTTATAGCTGATCTTCTTTCCTCTTCTGTGATACAACCATTACCAGTTGATGTATTAGTGGAAGTTGAGCTAGCAAGACACCCAATCTGTAAGGATGGGATCTTATAAGCTCCTATTTTATTTTTATTTTCTATTATTTATTATTATTATTATTATTATTATTATTATTATTATTATTATTATTATTATTATTATTATTATTATTATTATTATTTTCTTCATTCAGTAGCCTATATCAAAATATGAAATTTGACTTTTTACTTTAAACTGAATTTTATTTTTAATTTAATTTTGAATAGTCAACTCTACAGTAATGATTCACTTTAAATTTAAAGATTTAGGTTAGCTTCTCTATTGAATTCTACCATATAAAGTATGGTGGGTAAGAACTAAAATCAAACTATCAGCTATACAGAATGAGCTTAGTTTTGATGCTTACCCTATTTATGAAAAAAAGTTCCTCCAATATGATAAATCTCTCCTCATCTGGGGGTGAAAGGCCTCTTCTACTATTTTAGCCTATGCTGCTAACTTCTTCAGGCCTAGGTATGGTGGCCTAGGCCACTTAGTTATATGTTAAAAAAAATATATAAAAATTAGTTATTTATTATTAATATTTTCTTTTTTATTCTTTGGCCATTTGAAGTATTATGTTTGATCTTTTTTTTTATATATAGTATTTGTTATTATGCCAGTTGTGGCAGAACTAGAAACATAGTTCTAGCTCCATAGAAATGTATTTTAGGTCTGCACCTTTTTCTCATTGCTCAAATGTTGCAAGAGATTAGGGTTGGGGCTTTTGCCATTCGTCAAAAATCAAAAGTCATAACAATAGAATCTCTGATGTCATGGCAAATTCCATATACATTTTAGGGTGCATTCAAACCAGCTCATGGTGTATTTTAGTTAATTTTTTTTTTATTAAAAAATTTATTTTTATTATTCAAATAAGGATTCAAAAATCAAATTTCACACTTCAATATGGCCACTTGAATAAAAAAGAAATAAAAAGAATAATATATATATATATATATATAGTATATAAAGAAAATAAAATAATATACATTGTATAAGGTACATAATATACATTATACAATGTATATTTTTTAACAAGTCCAGTATTAAAAAATTATTAGGTAGAACTAAAAGTTTTATATAATCGATATTTCATTTCAGTTTAATAAAGGTGAGAAATTTAACTTATTTTGACATGTAAATTGTATTTTTTTTGCCAAACTTGTTGACGATATATATATATATATATATATATATATATATATATTATATATATATATATATATATATATATAGAGAGTAGATATATATATATATATATATATATATATATATATATGTTATTATATATATATATATACATATTAATATAAATCACACAACTATATTAAAAAACACATTTTCCTCGGCAGCTAATGTAAGGCCCATCAGTGTGTTAGGCTATTTAAGCGCGCTGAGTGGATCAGTAAAGTTTAGGTTACTCTTTACCGCATTAGTGAGTTTTTCCGAACGAGCCCCCTAAAATGGGACACATTTAATCTCTTTTAGGCCTACTGACAGGGACGGAGGGGGGAACGTTTCCATATTCCCGGAGGGGATATCGGAGGAACCCCGACACCCAAAGACCAAAGAGTGTCTGAGATCATCCCGAGGGATTAGTCCAACCAAAACTGTAACCATGAGAGCCAGACCCCACCTGGACATCGAAAGTGGACTAACGTGGTATTCGTTATAGTGATATACCTAAACAATAACCCAAACAGTTTCTTTAATATCGCAAATAACTAGCCCGTACTTCTATAAATCTCAAAACCTGTATTTATCAGATTTGATTATATATATGTTATATATATATATATATATAGAGAGGTAGAGGATATATATATATATATATATATATATATATATATATATATAAAGTTTTATATATTGTTATTATATATATATGTAGACATATATAGTATATATATCTGATTGACGCTGCAAAACATGAACTTGATGTCACAGCCAACAAAACTGCAGAGTTCCCCACTGACACGTCGCGTCAGGCACTACAATGAATCTGAAGTTCTTTTGAAAGTAATTTTTTCCTATATATATATATATATATATACAAAGGTATATATATATATATATATATATATATATATATATATATAGTATATATATATATATATATATATATATATATATATATATATATATATATATATATATATATATATATTCCTGGTCAGAGCTACAATTCCATTATATAATTGTCGTCAGAGTAGGGAGACTACTACAAACCTCAAATGCAATCACTAACTTCTCTTCCTCAAACCTCAGCCCTCTAAATGAAAGAGATCTTCCAAATGGATTACACCTCTGCACTAGTATTAAAACCAAATATATGTTGGGCTTGAGAACATCAATTTTTTTCTACAGAGTCTGCATCGCCACACTTTGAAACCCTCAAAATGTTAAGGACAGCTATATTTCTCAAAAGCTGGCCCCAGCGTGGGGTAAACATGTTGATTTAACCCTTTCCACCAACCATTCTGATTTGGGATCATCACGAACTGTAATTGTTTGTATATAGCTTTCAATCCTTTGCACCACAAGACTTTACTTGTTATCATCTGGACTGTAAGAAATTCTTGTAAATCTGTTATTGATTTACTGTGTGTGTTGGGTCTGTGATCGTTTTTTCCTTTAAATGGGTGGCAAATTAATAGACTGGTTTGATTGAAAGCCAATCGCAACACGTAACGATTTAACTTGTTCGCCGAACATTGTTGCTAAAACTTCCCTTGCAATTCGTGGATCTAAGTAAGCTGCAACAAGAATGTCATTAATTTCCACAGAAGAGTGCATTTTTCAGTCTTCAGGTTTAAATTAACATCTTATCTTAAATGAACATTATCACTAAGATTATTCAAAACGGATCTGAAAAGAACTGGCACAGTCGCAGAGCTGATTCTTTTGGTAAAGTTCCTTCAAATGGTTTCAATGAATGAATTAAGGGTGACATATGTTGCTTTCGCTTTCCACAACATGAATGCAGCTTTGGAATAATGAAACCCATGCCAAAGAGGTCTTTGCTACACTTCTTTCCATCACAGCGTGTCTATTCCAGTTATTGAATGTTATGGAGTAACATTAAGAAACTGAATATTTGTCGTTTTTAACTGTTTCAACCTATTTTCATTTATCTTATCTTGGGTATTATTAAAATTATCAATCTCACAATAAACATCCGCAGGCGTGGATGCGGATCTTATTACTGTGGTGACGTTACCTTTGCATCATTATTAGTATATATAGGTTATATATATATATATATATATATATATATGTATATAGAGTATATATATATAGTATATATATATAATATATATATATATATATATATATATATATATATATATATATATATATTGGAAGTGGAGCAACAGTAATAAGCGTTTCAATTGATAAATGCGAAAACGTTTAAATCAATCAGTGATAATAACGTAAAGTATTAAACG
>JABUQX010137589.1:7500-10000 GCA_015478945.1 Trachelipus rathkii | reverse complement strand
GAGGATGTATTTCAATAACCTTACTAGCATAGCGTAGTTCCATAACCTTGGAAGTTTAATGATGGTATACTGATATATTAAATTTAGGTTAGTTAGGTTGTTTAGGTTAGGTTAGGTTAGCGTTAGTTAGGTTAGGTTAGGTTAGGTTAGGTTATTTGGTTAGGTTAGGTTGTTAGGTACCTCGAGTAACAGTTACAGTATCTACAAATATGCCATATATAGGTATATATATATCATATATATATATATATATATATATATATAATATATATAATATATATAATATATATATATAATATATATGTAATATATATATGATATATATATTATATATATACTGAATATATATATATATATATAACTATATAATAAATATATATATATATATATATATATATATAATATTATATATATATATATATATATATATATATAATATATAATATATATATATCCTGTCGACGTTTTTGACAAGTTGCATGGTGCATAAATATGTTTTTGTTTTTTTTATTTTTTTTGCTTTTTTCATATGATACTAACAATACTAACAATACTAACAATAAATTTCAGTGTTAATAAACAGGATAAAAAAAATTTTAAATACAAAAAAACTGTAATTATTTAATAATATCGTACTTTTTTACGCATCGTACGCTTGGCAGCGCTGGGACTCAGAAACGTCTTGGGATATTTTCTGTAGTGCAAAAATCTTTCCCGAAAACAAGATAAAATTGTACGGCAAAGTATATCCATATAAGTTAGGTCAAAATTTATTGGCATCGGTCGATCCATTATAGGTTTATTGAGTTGTTGGCTGCATCGTGCGATCATATGGTTTTAGGTTGCCGTTTACTGCCTCTCTAAGTTCTGGTTTGATATGTATTGTTATGTATACACAGGGTCAATATATGGAAGAAAAAAAAAATACGGGGTGTATTTTACAAACAAAAAATATTTTTTACGCTACCTTAGATTCTTTCACGTATTTGCTCTAAAATTCCTTTATTTTCTCATGCAAAATGAACGTTTTTGCTTACTTCATAATTAAATTTTTAATATTTTGTATCTTTCTCTTTCACATCTTACTTAATTGCTAGTATCAGTATGCTAAAATATATGGGAAAAAAAAGAGAAAAAAAATACAATTTATCTTGCACCAATGAAAACTTATAAGGTCAGTATATATATATATATATATATGTTATATATATATATATATATATATATAATATATATATATATATATATATAACTATATATATATATATATAAATATATAGATATATATTATATATAATATATATATATATATATTGAGAAGAGTATTTAATTTGATCAAAGACGTGGTAGTTCAGAGGGGAGGGAAATTAAACGAATAACTTCATAAGTCCTTGAGGCGATCCCGATCTAAATGCTGAAAAATTAATTCAATATTGTAAAAATGATATATATATATATAAGTATATTATAATATATATATATTATATATATATAGTATATATATATATATATATATATATATATATATATATATAATATTAATATATATATTATATATAATATATATATTATTTTATATATGATGGTTTTCAATCGGTAGAGAGAAATAGTCGCATGGTAAGGCCAGGTTCGATCCCTAGTCAGGATCCTAGGTATAAATTACCTAGAGAAAGTTCCCCCCTTGAATAGGGCTTATGCCGTGAAGTGGTAAACTTTGTTTTAATATTATATAATATATATATATATATATAATATATATATATATATTATATATAATATATATAATATATATATATATATAATATATATATATATATAATATATAATATATTATATATTATATATGAGAGAGAGAAGGAGAGAGAGAGAGAGAGATGTTAACCAAAAACTTTTTTTTTTGTTTGCATTGGGAATTTTTTCTTTGTTCAATTTTCAATTTTTTTTCATCGTTGTCAAAATTTTTAACTTAATTATTTTTATTTTTAGAGCAAATTTAGAAAATGGTTTGGGCCAATCTATCTTTTGGTGGCCTAATTCATCATGATCTGCATGAAAAAAAAAAATAATAAAAATAAAAAATTATTTTCTAAATGATTTTTTTGTCGAAAGGAGGAACTGAGGATAACCCTTTTTCTTCTGAACCAATTTTAAATTTTATTGTCAGATTTAAAACTGATCTAGTGAGCTCTTTCTCATGGTGTTTCTTCCTTCCATCAAACTCTGATTTGAAATAAAGTTTTGAATTATAGATATATATATATATATATATATATATATATATATATATATATATATATATATATATTAACTCTTGCATCATAACATGTATTTAAATATAAAGTTATATATACTAATATATATATATATTATCAGAGGCGACTCCTACACTCATGCTCCTCGTGCTCAGCACGAGTAATAACATTAAGAAACGATCGATTTTTTGCTAATTTCAAAATGTTACGATAAAATTCCCTTATTTTTTTGCGAAAATAAATGAAAT
>JABUQX010137588.1:52500-65000 GCA_015478945.1 Trachelipus rathkii | reverse complement strand
GAGTATTGCGTGAGTATTGAAAAACCCCAACTTTGTTTCGTCGTGGTGCTCTTCTTTCCAGGCCTACTCTGTTCTGTGGAACTCTTTGCCTCCTTCTGTTTTCCAACTGTATTTAATCTTCCCCTCTTTAAAGCCCGTCTGCGCTCACCTGAGAGATTTTGCGTTAAGTTGGGAATTGGGTGGGTTTTTCAGTTTTATCTTTCAGCCCCCTCCTTTTGACAAGGGCCGAGCCCGTGAGTTGGTGTGGACCTGATGAATTTTCCATATAATATATATATATATATTATATAATATTTTATATATATATATATATATATATAGTATATTATATATATATAATATATATATATATAATATATATATATATATATATATATATATAGATATATATGGAATTCAATTAAATAAAATAATTTTGAAAAGAGGATTTCAGAAAATTGATTTGATTTTCTTGAAATATACTTTTAAATAAATAAAATACATTAATATTTTAACAATTATATTTATTTCCTTTTCCGAATTCGTTTGATATATCAAAATTTCGAATATTTTATGTTAAAAACTCTCGGAAAAAATTATAATTTGGCCTCAATTTAAATTTGAAATCATAGAAATACCATAAAATTTGATTATATTTAGGTATTTTTATATATTTTGCATCAATTTAGAACAAAGGAGGCAATAAAATTAAATATATTTTTTTTATTTGTTTGATTTAACCCTCTATTATTTAGGTGTAAATTTACAGCTAACCCCGGTAGAAAACCCCGGTTTTGTCCCTGTTTTTCCTGATTTTTGGCCGGGGCCGGGTCGCTAAAAATGGCTGGGGTTGGGGGCGGGGCCGGGGCCGGGGCCTCCCGGTCGGTTCTAGGGTTCATTTAACCTCACCAGAATCATCTTTATTTTTGATTCTAGTCATCTCATTTTTTGGGTCCTATTTCTAGGACATAGCAAGAACATCCTTATTGTCGGATCCTAAATCTGGAACATAACCAGAGATTTTATATATATAAATCTAGTCATATAGATATACTATAAATCTAGTCATAATCTAGAATAATAATAGTTACCTAGTTATTACCTTGTTTTCGTTGAGATTGTTCCACAATTAAATACATTTTTGTATCTGGAACCTTCTCAAACACACCATAATATAATGATTATTTAAGTTTTTAAGTTTAAGGAATATTATAAAACTACTAAGCAAATATACTCCATAAAACTACTGGAGTCCGATTTACTTCATATATCCTAGCTATCCCCTTACTCATCCCGGATAACTGATGAATGGAAATTAACTAAAATAAATTCTACTACTTTTGTTGTATATATGTGAAAAATAAATCTATCTTTTACTTCTTTTTCATTCTCCCCTTCTACTTCTCTATTGTTATAAGTGATCTACCTTTAGCCACAAACCAGGAGCATTTGGAACAAGCTGGTGGTCCCTTTTTCCTGTATCCTGCCAGTAGAACGAAAGTCTGATGGTTCTTTTCAATATCTCCTCCAGGTAGATAAAGCATAATTCCTTTTTCATTTTCTCACTGTTTTATTATTTTATTAACTTCGATAATACTAATTACTTTTTCATCTGGAGGTCAAGTGACCGTAATTATTCATGCCCTCGTCACTTGGTCTCCACTACATAAATACAAGAAAATAAAAAGTGGCGCCCGAACAGGGACCATCTGTCTTGTTCGGTGCTTTGCCTTGCCACTGGATTGTGATTTTAGATCACTCATTGCCAAACCTCACAAAACAGTATAATTAAAAGACACTATTCTTATAAATCTTCTATACTGTCTTAATATTCTTTATCATATACTTAAACATTCTTTCTTAAGTTTGAACGAGTTTTGAAAGAAATTGAAAGAACTCCTTGATCTTGTATTAAAACTATAAACTCCAGTTCATAAAAATGACTGGAAAAAGCGTTCCCCGTAGTGACAATTATAATGTTGATCACTCAGATGCATCCACTGAGCCCGAGTCTCCAGAGATCCCTACCACTAATTTGATTGATTTTCCCATCCATGAGGAAACCCTTTTAGATTCAAATAGGGATTTACTCACCTTTAACCGTAATTTTCAAAGACATGCTGACCATAAACAGGCAATAGCTTTGGTTAGTTACCCCCACAGTATCGATTCCCAAAATGGTCGTCACCCATCACAATATTCACAGAACTTACATGGTTCTAAACCATCACATCATTCTTCTTACAATATTGAGGATTCATATCGTTTAAATCCTCCATACCTACCACATAAGTCAAAGTCGTACCCACGTAACACTAAGCCTAATTTCCCATTGTACCAAAATTCTTACTCAAGAACGAAAACAAACACTGATATGTACTCAGGCCCCATCATAAAACAAAAAATCGATAGGATGGAAGAAGCCATCTTACACTTGAATTCATTACTCAAGAATTCACATAATCTTAAAGGGGTAGACCCTGGGACATATACACTAGAAAATGGTACAAATTTCTTAACTTATTTAACGGATTTTGAAGCTTACTGCCAACTTCATTATCCCACAGCCTATCACAAATGGTTAAATTTACTCGGCAGACAACTTGACGGTCACTTCCTTAATGTCTATCGTCTTGTCACCAAGGATGATAGAGATTATTTCTCTGTTCGAGAGACCCTCATCCAATGGTATGAGGAGGAAAAGAGAAAAAGGAAGGAATCCCTATTGCATACATTTCAATCTGCCCGCCGTTACAAAAATGAGAGTATTCGTTTGTTTGCCTACAGGCTAGAACGTCTGGCTAGTCATGCTCACCATGGTCTAGACATGAGTGGCCACGAATCTCTCCGAACTACATTTTTATGTAGCCTTCCCACAAACATAGAACAAGGTGTTAGAGAGTACATAAAAATGTACGAGCTCAATAAAAATTGGCGTACACCCTGGTCCGATATCGTGGGGTATGCTGAATTCCTATACACCCATAACAAAGATTTCTCAAATTTCCCATTTACATATCCCCCGAACACAGAACATGTCGTAAAGAATATACAAAATACTAATTACCCTTCTAAGGTTTCCACTCATACAACTTCTAAAAAGTTACATTCTTCTAAGAACATAACCTATCACAACTCTTCTTTAAACAACCGCGGTGGTCGTCACCCTATTCGCGATCTTTCTCATAAAAATTCCCCACATGAAAATAATCGAGCTTTTACTCCTAAAAGACCTAACCAAGATTCTGTTGATCGTACGACTCTCGTCTGTGATTTTTGTAATAAGATCGGTCATCAGATACGTGAATGCTACAAATATCTGGAAATTTGTAGCTACTGCAAAAAGAAAGGTCACGTTATAGCTGACTGCAGAACACGTAAATCTATTCCAACATCTTTCCCACAGAAATTGCAAGGCTATTTGTCTCTTTTGCGGAGGTCCTCACCCGGGGATGAAGTGTTCTCAACACCCTCCATCTCAACCAACGCCGCCAAACTCTCCGAACACTCATACTTCTAAGTCTTCCACTGAACATACTCCTAAAAATGTATATTACGGAAAATCTCTTCCCAAAACGGAACAAAGTCCACGTCCACGGAACGAGTGTCCGTTGTCCCCTAGTCATTCACATTCTCAGGATACTAATTCCAATTTACCTAATACTAATGTACCTAATTCCAATTTATCAAAAACCAGGATACTAATTCCAATTTGCCTAAACAAAATTTACCTAATACTAATGTACTGAACCCCTGTTTACCTAATTCTAAGTTACCTAACCCTTATTCAATTTCTACTAATGTACCTAACCCTTGTTTACCTAATGCTAATTTACCTGACCCTTGCGTAACTAATACTAATTTACCAAACTCTAATGTACCTAATCCTAATTTATCTAACCTTTGTTTGCCAAAACCATATAGTCCTTCTTTACCAACGTTAAGTTCACCAGCTGTAAGTAGTCCACCTGTGGAGAAAAAGTCCAACACAGATTTTTCATTCTGTTTTCCATTCATGAACATGGAATCATTCACTTACAATTCACAACCCAAAGAAACGTCTTCTTCCTTACATTCTGATTCCAGAAACACGGAAATACACACAGCACTTCCTGTAACTTTAACTGAAACTACTAAAGAATTACACAGTCATGTACGCACTGTAGCTGTCAATTGTACACAGTTCACCACAAATCAGTTAACAATATCCGTAGCCTTTGAAAAAAATAGCCTTCAATTTAAAAATTGTATTGTTGACACTGGCGCCAGCATTAGCTTGGTTAGCTATGAGGCCATTCCCCAACAACTTAGACATCTTATAAAACCTTCTAAGGACATTGGAATAAATGCCATCAGCGGCTTAACACATGAACACACGGTTTCCGTCGATTCATACATAGACATTCCATTACATTTCCTTGATAGTGATTTTTCAACAACACCCATAAACTTTATAATAATACCCGGAGAAATGATGCTAGCCCCAGTGGTATTGGGAGCGACAGCCCTAAAAGAAAATCATTTACTTCCCGATCTAACAATGCGTAGATTGATCAAACGACTCGGCAACAAATTCGATTGCATAACCAAAGATATGAGTCGGTCTCACACCAATAATGGTCAGAAAATTCCTTTAATTACCTACCCCATGACAAAGATAATTTAACGTAAAAACTGCGTTGTATTCTTAAGTCAAGATGGTAATGCTTTCATGCGAGTAATTAATTTTCGCCTAGGCTCACTTAACCCATCTGATATATATATATATATATAATTTTACGGTATATATAAAAGGAAAGAAAATATATAGTATGTCTATCCCCTTCTTATAAGGAGAAATTATATAGCCATACATATATTTTCCTCCGAAACCTTGACTCATGGTCATGGTTTATGACGATGTTGCAAGGGAGTAGGAGGGGGTTAGTCTCATATTTCAGATGATGTCTCTGGATGCCAATGCAGCAGTCATCCGACGTTTTCCATCCGAAGTCTCAAAGAAACCGAAGACATCCGGTGGTAATGTACTAAATAATGTAAGGTACACTTTTCAGTTTTGTATTATTAATTATTATATAAGATGTTGTCTTATCTAATTGCTCCTAAGCAAAAATAAAATTTCCCCAATAATTCCCAATTTACTTTTGGGGATCGCAATGACAGTCTTAAGGTTGATTCTAAATACCATAAAAATTTCTACTTTTAAGTAATGTTATGTACAATTATAAACTTATTATCGAAAAGATAATACTTCGACGAAAAATATTAATAAATCTATTTATTATCAATGTCAAATTAATAATATATTTTTTTGTATTTCCCATCCCATCTCCCAAGAAGGTTCGCTGTTTTCTAAATTCTTACTGTACCTGTCCTATCGTAGTTCCAATTAATTGTATGGTTTGTAAGGTATAACTTACTAATAGTAGAACCTACAGATACTAAAAACATTCTAATGGTATTAGAGGTGTTTAATGCATTTAGACACCTGACTCCCAAAATACTAAATCACCCTCTATCTCTACCTCGTAAAACTAAGTTTATGCTCTGTTATTTATCATGCCTTCGAAAGTAAGGTGGGGTTTTTAGGCTTAGTGGGGGAGAGTGTAAGGGTGAGTGTGGAGTCCAGGTCAAATTTATTTCTTAATATTAGTTTCACAATGTGACCCAAAACCTAGAATGGAATTCTTATTCTAATATAGAATAAGATAGTACATTCAGTTATTAATGTTAGACTGCATTTGTACAATATTTTTTGTTTGTATATTATTTACTCGTTGGTTTTTATATGGGTTTACTAAATCAGTTTTTCTCTCTTACAGTAGACATCCCCATGTATTTGTGTATTTGTAAATTATAATCTTAATTATAAATTTAGCAACACAGTTCAAAAAGCTTATTAAAGCTTAACGAAAGATACTTACCAAAGTATAAATGATGTTATTTCCATCAAATCATTAATGTTGATGTACCCATGAATTTAGGGAACAACACTTACATAATAGGATCGATATTCTCCCAGGTATGTAATCATGTTTGAACTTCTAAGTCACATTTATTTACCCAAAGTTAGTAATGATATTCATCATTTTCCCCTTTTGCCTTTTGATTACAGTCCCTTCCAAGGTTGATATTCATCAAGAACGTCACTTCTCTTGACTCACATTACACAAGACCCCTCATTGACAACGTTTTATCGTTAGGGTAAGATCTCTCTCTCATTTTATATTTAAGTATTTCTTTTCATTAATTGTTTAATAGTCAAAAGCCTTAAATAAATTAAATAACAACTCTAATTCCCGTAATCATTTTTACAGGGTCTTTATGTTTGATTCTTTATTTTTGATTCTAGTCATCTTATTGTTGGGTTTAATTCACCTTACAAGAATCATCTTTATTTTGATTCTAGTCATCTCATTTTTTGGGTCCTATTTCTAGGACATAGCAAGAACATCCTTATTGTCGGATCCTAAATCTGGAACATAACCAGAGATTTTATATATATAAATCTAGTCATATAGATATACTATAAATCTAGTCATAATCTAGAATAATAATAGTTACCTAGTTATTACCTTGTTTTCGTTGAGATTGTTCCACAATTAAATACATTTTTGTATCTGGAACCTTCTCAAACACACCATAATATAATGATTATTTAAGTTTTTAAGTTTAAGGAATATTATAAAACTACTAAGCAAATATACTCCATAAAACTACTGGAGTCCGATTTACTTCATATATCCTAGCTATCCCCTTACTCATCCCGGATAACTGATGAATGGAAATTAACTAAAATAAATTCTACTACTTTTGTTGTATATATGTGAAAAATAAATCTATCTTTTACTCTTTTTTCATTCTCCCCCCTTCTACCTATTATTATAAGTGATCTACCTTTAGCCACAGACCAGGAGCATTTGGAGCAAGCTGGTGGTCCCATTTTCCTGTATCCTGCCAGTAGAACGAAAGTCTGATGGTTCTTTTCAATATCTCCTCCAGGTAGATAAAGCATAATTCCTTTTTCATTTTCTCACTGTTTTATTATTTTATTAACTTCGATAATACTAATTACTTTTTCTTCGGAGGTAAAGTGACTGTAATTATTCATTCCCCTCGTCACTTTCTCTCCAATATATTATATATATATATATATATAATATATATATATATATAATATATATATATAATATATATATATATATATATATACTATATATATATATATATATAAAGAATTTAAAAATCTCGGCTGGGATATATATATATACTATATTATATATATATATATATATATATATATATAATATATTATATTATATATATATATATATATATATATATATATATATATATATATATATACGTATATATTATAAATATACAAAAAAAATAAAAATATATAAAAATTATTATAATATTAATATATTATAATATTATGTAATGATATATATATTATATAATATATATATATATATTTATATATATATATATATATATAATATATATATATATATATATTGAGTTTATGTAAAGGACCTACCAGTCCACAAGGAAGCGGACACACTGGGTTGAATAATCAACGCCATGAGTAGGTCTTGGCTCAATTTATTTTAAATGTTACAAAAAAAATTACATGAAATGAATATTCTGTCAAAATATATACATTATATATATAGCCCTAATATTACATAATTATTTGTTCTGAAGAATATTAAGTTCTTGAAGATAAGAGAAAATAATTACTATAAAAGTAGGAAGATTCAGACAAGATATGGGATAACCTTTTAGATGTTATGGACCATAGAGTTGGAAATGACGACTGCAAATGGGGTCCAGTTGAGGACAATCAATGGAGAAAAAAAAAAAACAAAAAAAAAAAAAAAAGAATTCATTCAAACTCGTATTCATGGTAGCCTTTTTTAGGCAATTTTTTCTTAGCAAAATGGCTTTGCTTTAAAGTTCTTTATATGCATTTTCCATGTACTAAATAATGTAATTTCTTAGTCTAATATGATATTTTATATCTTATTTATGTAAATAACTTGTATTTTGGTAAAAATATAGACCTATGATTTTGGTACTATTTTTGCTATTTCTCTCTCTATCTCTGAACATAAAAAGAATTTTTGAATAGAGTTTTAAGTATAATGTATAATAAAAAAAATTATGTATACTAAAAAAGTGCAAGAAAATTATTGCATGTAATTTAGGTGACTTGACTCGTTTGAATATAATTTGAATGTAAATCTTAATAAATAACCAAAAACCAATAGCTGTTGTTTAACACCTTACTATAAACTATAGAGAGACTTACTACAAGCCCTCTACTACACCAACTAGAAAGAAGAAGAAAAAGAAAAAAAAAAAAAAAAACAAAAAGGAAAAGGAAAAAAAAAAAAGAAAAAGAAAAAGAAAAAGAAAAAGAAGAAGAAGAAGAAAAAAAGAAGAAAGAAAAAGAAACTACAGAAGTTACAGAACCACCGACTTGCAAAAGACTTTACAGTCCACTCAAGGCTAAAGAAAAGAAAGAAGGAAAAAAGAAGAAGAAGAAGAAGGAAGGAAGAAGACGAAGAGAAAGAAAAAGAAGAGAAGAAAGAAAAAGAAAAAGAAAAAAGATAGAAAAAGAAAAAAAGAAAGAAAAGATAAGAAAAAGTGGGAGAAAGAAGAAAAAGAGAAGGAAAAAAGAAAAAAAAAGAAAAAGAAAAAAGAAAAAGAAAAAAAAAGAAGAAAAAAAAGAAAAAAAAAAAAAAAAAAAGGAAAAAAAAAAAAGAAAGAAAAAAAGAAAAGGAAAATAAAGAAAAAAGAAAAAAGGAAAAGAAAAAAAAGAAAAAAAAGAAAGAAGAAAACAAGAAAAGAAGAAAGAACAAAGAAGAGAAAGAAGGAAAGGAATAAAGAAGGGAGGAGAAGAAGAAGAAAGAAGAAGAAGAAGAAAAGAAGAAGAAGAAGAACTCCCAACACTTCTGCCACTTGACCTCCTCCTCTACAATTTTTTTTCTTTTTTTATAGTAAACAACACCGCTCAAAAGCTGAGCCCTAATCTAGGAAGGGGTGTACTCATTTTTAACGTCCGAGCAGGACGTTAATTGACTTAAGCAGTTTTCGATTTTGGCCATTTTGCTTACGAAATGAGAAAATGCTTCAAGTTGGGTTTCCATTTGTAAATTTTAGCCACAAAATTTAGGAAAATGCTCACCAAACGTAAGGAATTCCTAAATTCTGTAAGGGTTGCCTTTCCGGGTGCTTACCGAATTTAAGGAAAATACTTATGAACAAATGTAAACAAAAAGATGGCGGCGTAGTTGGCCGTTTGATTGATTGAATGTTTCATTCAATGAAATTAGCCTTTAAAATCTAATTTTTCCAAAATCCGATAAACTCCATTCACATAGTTTGATCAATTATTATAATAAAAAACCATGTTTTTTATCTCTGTTTATTCCAAACCACGTGCTCCATCAAGAACAACTGATCAAAAATATTTGTAAACAAACGTTCGATTATGCCCGAAATTTCGTGCTAAAACTGGATTAGCATTTTTATTGAGCGTAAGCACAAATGCAAACGAAAACACGGCTTTAATGGTTTGAAATTTTATTTTTTTTTTTGGCTTTTTTTTTTTTCTTATAATAGTGGATTTATATAACAAAATATTTCTATTTAGACCATTCCACAAATAAATTTCAATTAAAAGCCTAAGACGCCTCGGGATTCTGAGGCGAAACATTGCAACATTACATTAGTCCTTCAACAAGTTTAGTTTCTGAAGGATCGATCTTGATGGGAAGTGTTTCGTCTAAATTTTTAAAGGAAAGAAAACCCGGAAGAAGCGACTCGAGAGGAAAAGTCTGCAACTCTTACCTTTTGAACCTCCAATGGCAGTAAGCCCCCTACTTTAGAGTTTTCGGACTTAGGACACCCTTCTGATGAGTGGATAGGATTTTTCCCTTCCAACTCTCTATATCTACTGAAACTGAATTCATTGAAATTAATGTGCCCTCTTTAAACCTACTACTGTTCTACTAGTGGTGTTTTGGTTTGTATATTTTGTGAGTGACAATTGTTGCACTTGTTTTATTAATTGATTTATAGGGACTGTTTATCCCTAAATATTCTATTATCCCTCCCATATCTTTTTTCTACTTAGTTTAAATTTACGTTTTCGTAACTGCAATGCCCAATTGTTTGTGTACTTTATTAAATTTAACCTCTTTCTGTTTTCTCAGTCATTCACTCATCCACCCACCGTTTCCTCCCCAAACCATGGCAACTATATTTTCGCTTTATGTCATTTTGTAGTTCTTATATGACATATTGATCAACCCTCCCTTTATTTGTAAAATTTGAAAACAGAAAGTCGAGAGGAATTTTCAGATAAAGGATGAGACAACATAAGGGATGAACAGAGGTATGAGTTGAAGAAGAAGATGAAGATGATGATAACTACGGCGGGAGAATGATCATAAATGAAGAAGAAGAGGAGGGATGAGAAGAAACAGAAGGTAGGACATGGTAGAGATATGAGTAGATTGAAAAAGGGTGAAAAATGGAAGATGGAGGAAAAGGAAAGTGGTCAGGAAAGAAGAGTAGAAATAATGAGTAGAGCTGGAAAAGTCAATAGCAAACAATGCACTCTGAGTTATTAATATTAGATTTAAATGGATGGCACTATAAATTATATTGACTTAAAAGAATTTGATAACCACAAACAAATTCAAGAAGAAGAGATATTACTGGTAAATGTAAAAGATATAGATGTAATAAGAGCTAAAGAAAGTGAAATACAGAACTGGAAAGAGAATGAAGTAATGGAGGAGGTGACAAGCAAGGGTAGAAGAGGATTAAACACGAGATGGGTTATAACAGAAAAAGAGAAGAATAAAAAGAAGTACTGTAAAGCCAGGCTAGTAGTGAGAGGATTTGAGGAAAAAGGAAACGATGAAGAGAATGAAGCACCAACATGTGCAGCTGAAGCACTTAAGGTAACCTTAGGCATCATTAAAAGAAACAATTGGGAATGTAAATCAATAGACATAAAAGCAGCTTACTTACAGGGAAATAGATTAGAAAGGGAGGTATATGTAAAACCACCACCAGAAGCAAAAACAAATAAGATATGGAAATTGAAGAAGGCCGTATATGGTTTAAAGGATGCTGCAAGGGTGTGGTATTATAGTCTAAAGAAGATATTAGAGGAGTTAGGAGGTGTGTGTAGTAAACTAGAACCTTCCATATTCACATGGAAAGAAGATTATAAGTTAAAAGGGATAATGGTGTGATGTAGATGATCTATGTTATGGGGGGACAAAACATTTGAGTTACAGATTATACACAAACTAAAAGATAGACTAAAAGTAGGTAGTCAAGAATTCAAGAACTTTAGGTACATTGGGGTTCAAATACATGATAAAGGGAACAATATAATAATCAAGCAAGATAACTATAGAAGAACATTGACTATACCATCAAAGACATTATATAATGGGGAAAGGGATTTAGATGAGAGAGAAAAGACAGAATATAGGTCAGGGGTGGGACAACTAAATTGGCTAGGACAACAAACAAGACCAGAAGTCAATTATCAGGTTAGTGTGTTGGGAAAAAAAATGAAGTGTGGGACTACTAAAGATATGAGGAAATTAATAAAAGTTATGGAAAAAACAAAGAGGGAAGATAGACAACTTAAATTGGGTAGATTAGAAGGGGAGATAACGGTGAAAGTTTTTGCAGATGCTTCATTCAATGGATTAGGAAATGGGGAATCACAAATAGGTTATGTAGTTACAATAGAAGACAATTGGGGACATAAAGTACCCATAATTTGGAAGTCAAAGGTGTCAAATAGGGTTGTAAGATCACCGTTAGAGGCAGAAGCAATGGGGTTATGTGATGGGATAGAAATGGGAATATACATTAAAAAGTTATGGGAAGAGTTAACAGGAGAAGACAATATTAAACTGATAGGGTATTCTGACAGTAAATCTTTGGAGGGAGCTGTGAAATCACACACAAATGTACAGAGCAGAAGGTTAAGAGTAGATTTAGCTGTGTTGAAAGAGTTATTGAGAGACAAACTTATTGAAAAAATAGCAGATGGATTGACAAAAGAGAATGGGAATAAAAGGAGCCTGTATGAATATCTGAAAGAGTGAAAGAGAAACATTAGAGGGATGAGAGGAGGGAAAGAGAGTAGTGTGAGAGTGATGATGACTGAGGAGTGGTTGTGCATTGGCATTGCAAGACAATGACAATGCATTCTCACTTGATGCAGTTGTTATGCGTTTCTTATATTTTCAGACTGTCTTAGCTAATTGATTTTTGAATATTAAATATTGAGTTAATAAATAATTTATAATAATTCAGCGACGACAGACTAGATAAACAATTTATTTAGATTATAAGCAGAGATAAAAATATTCCATATTCAGACTAGAAGGAACCATATATGTGAAGTGTGAGAGGTAAGAATTAATCTAAGAAAGAAGATCTTATTAAGGACAGCATACAGATCATTATCTACT
>JABUQX010137588.1:42500-45000 GCA_015478945.1 Trachelipus rathkii | reverse complement strand
GTAAAGATTTTTGATCCACACCATCCTCTAGCCACTCCTAACGCACCCTTGTTACTTCACCAATCAGTCCCTCAGTCACTCGACGCACTCTTTATATAATAATATATATATATTAAATTATATATATATATATATATATATATATATACTATATATATATATTATATATATATATATATATATATATATATATATATATATTATATATATATATATTATTATTATATATATATATATATATATATATATATATATATATATATATATTATATATTATGATATATATATAATTTCTGAAAAAGACACAAATATACATGTAAGTAAAAGTATGCGGTTATTCTAAGAAAATGTTCATATTGAATGTTGGGGTTTCTTATTCCACACTTTTTATGAGATAAGAAGAGCCTAAAGGTGCAATAAAGTGATTAGTGGCACAACGTTCATAAGCTCAGACAAGCAACATCCGAAGAAGTGTGGAACTCTTTTAAAGTTCATTTATTGTGCGCACAATTCGTGATCGCGAGTATGTGTTGGACCCTTGAAGTACCGTACTGCAGTGGTTGTTTTCTTCAACATATATAGCTATATCACGTTGCCTCTTTAATAAAGAAGTGCAGAAGATTAAAACATGAAACCACCAAGATATAGAATGTTTTCCTTCAAGTTAATATTATTTATTAGTACTAGTATTTAATGCAGAGATTGAATTTGAATGGGATTCTTCAACCAAATACTTATCAAACTTACATGCGAATATCCCGACGATGAGTGAGAAAATTATAGATGGGAACATCGACCTTTTTTCCGTCTTTTAATCTTTTTAATGTCTTCACAACTAATTCAAAATCAAAAGCATCCGGATGATCAAAGTTGTACTCATTCCTAGCTGCACCATCGTGTTGTTTTGCTGAAAGGACCTAAAAGAAAACTTCAGTATAAAAATACTTAAATATTTAAAAAAAAAAAAAAGGTTAGAAGACCTGGGTTTGAATACCAAATTCATCACATCCAAGTACGGATTTAATGTGAAGTTCCCCTCTCTGATTTAACTTAGTCTGGGTATATTAGGAAGTAGAGCCAATAATAATAATAATAATAATAATAATAATAATAATAATAATAATAATAATAATAATAATAATAATAATCATAATAATAATAATAATAATAATAATAATAATAATAATAATAATAATAATAATAATAATAATAATAATAATAATAATAAAATTATAAAAATCAAATTAGCTTTAAACGGAAAATATTTAGACAGGTTGTTTTCTTCATGTTTTCACACATATACAATGAATATAATTTGAGTGAATAAAATACAATTTAAGTGAATGACATAGATTAAATTTGCAAATAAATGTAATAATCAAAAAATAAAACCCAAAATGGGTTTACTACATTTACCTAATGTAGTCTGAATTCAAAGTGAAAGAAGAGTAAACCCATGGAACATCAAGTTTCTTCAATATTTTTACGTGCAACATGGTTTTCCTCTGAAGCACTTTCACCAATTCCTATAGAAGATATAGTCTAATAAGGTAAAATAATAGGAAAAATTGATTGGTCGTGTTTCTGCATGTTATTAATAGGCAAGAAAAATATGAAAATTCTTGCGCTATATCTATCCCAGAAAAAATAATAAAATTAGAGAAGTAGGAGGCGTGGCATAGGAGGTTGACTCGCCGACAGGATGCTGGTTCAATCCTCCGCATAGCAGTTCTGATTTTAAATTCTTCCTGCGGGGCAGAATTAAAACTCTTTGATGCGAGCACTTGGGGGGGGGATGGCAACAGGCTTGGATACCGGCCTTAAAGTTCCAATTCCTGTAGTCCCCTTGTAGTTACCCTCTGAAAGGAGAGATTTAAGCACATTAAAAGAAATTTTGTTATAATGGAAAAAACTTTCATAAATACAACTGCTAGGGAAACATTAAAAAAACAATTAGGGGTTTTTTTTTTTTTTTTTTTCAAAAGAAGGGGGGGGAACTATTACAACATAAAATGGGATCATAAAGCCATATAACATTTGTATACGGACTAACTGCATAGATTAGTACAAAGTTTTAAAACACAAATAACGTAACAATTAACGCTTAAATTTCTTTCAATAGTGAGATAGAACTTAAAGGTTGAAGAAGATGCAGGACCTTTATTACTAAAACTTTTTCCCCTTCCTTGGTTTTGTGGATAAAATAATGAATAATTGTGCTTCTGATACCAATATCACTAATTAATTCTCCTTAAATACATTTTGGAGATGTTGAGAATTTGAGATTTAGTACTAATATATCTTTTAAAAGGTTATAAATGTGTTTGATAATTGATACAAACAAAGGAACTTTCATAAGGCTGGAACAAAGATTTCACTTCTAAACATTTATCATTTTGTATTTATCCTTTCTCTGATTTCCTTTTACTCTGATGTCCTTGTTTACTCTGATGTACACGGCCACTCTTCATTTTTTTAAATTTATATATCAACATTCTGG
>JABUQX010137588.1:17500-37500 GCA_015478945.1 Trachelipus rathkii | reverse complement strand
GCTGGTTCCTGAGCCTGATCCGGTGCTAGATTGGAATTCTGGCTCCAGAGACAAATTGAGATAAATGAGGTGTCTTTATATATGTTTTTAATGACGTAGATCTTGAATTTGAGGGTTCCAAGACCCCTCAAATAAACCTAAGGACCCTCGTGAGTGGGGCCCCAAGTGAAAAGCACAGAGTGCTTGACCGAGGAAGATTGAGGAAGTTACAAAAAGGAAAAAGGAGAAGTCTCATATGGCAGAGCAAATGAGCCAAAGCTGGAGCACTGAGCCAGAGGCGGTGCTGGTGGTAGAGCTAGAGTCAAAAGAAAAGCACAGAGTGCGTAGCCAAGGAAGAAGGAAGGAGTGAAAAGAAGTCTCATGTGACGGGGCAAAAGAGTCATTGTAGGCGACCACACCAGCGCCAGTGCTGTGCCAATTTGGTAAACATGTACTTATCACCATAATATTGGTGTCCTTATATATGTTTTCAACGATGTAGATTCCGATTATGAGAGTTTCACTACTCTCAAAAGTTAATACCGCGGATCATGTATGTTTTTACTTTCACCACTTTTTCTTCTTCAACTCTTATAGTGATAGTGTCTTTTTTGCTGGCACCCTGGTGAGAACAGCCCAATTTATTTTCCAGATAAAATGACTGTGCAATTTGAATATCAGCTACATTGACAGGGTGACCATAATACGGATCCACTTTTCCAAACACTTTTCCAATCTAGCTCCGGATCAGGCTCCGGTGTCGTAGTGGACCTTCCGTTCTTCTAAAATGGTGAGTATTGTTTTGATTTTGGTATATATTAATATGTTTAGATTATTCAGTTTCAGATTTGTCTTAACTTATTTGGGAAGTTCCCATTTGGGAAAGGAAAATATTTGAAATCATTAATGGGCTTTTTGGGTGATTTGTAGTTTGATAGCTTATTTTAATTAATTAGGCATATTACATTGTACTTTTGGTTAAACTGGGAGATTTTCACAAGGCTTATGGGTTAAGAAGGTGAGAAGCTGAACATGAAGAACCAATATCCATTATAAATATAGTGGTTATAAAAGTGTGAGAATATTGCACTTACCAGATAGTGATGTTATAAATGGCTTACATAATATTTACCTCTTTTTAAGTACCATTAATTGTTTTAAAAATATTCAGTAGAAAATAATATTGACATATTTTGCATTTTAGAATTTGACATACCATCCTTTGAAAAGTAATAAATGTTTATTAGTTGATTGCCTATGGTTTGATTCACTGACATGTTGCCTGATTTTGACAAGTTGCTAATAGTTTAGGAATCTATTGATTTTCAGAATTTATAACACCAAGTATAAAGAACTGAATATTAATTGTGTTGCTATGGAAGAAATTGTTTGACTGTTTAATTATTATATTCATAAGAATTGCCATAATGTTGATTGTTTTCATTAGAAGATCAGAAGTTATATAGAATAGTTAATAGATCAGAAGTTATATAGAATAGTTAATAAATTAGGTCTGATTTATGTGATAGTGACATTAATCCTTTCATTAGGACATTAGAAATATAGACAGTAAGAAGCCACATGGGCCTATCGAGACTGTCCCAGCCAACCCACTAACCAATCATGCTCATGCAAATCCACAAAGCACCCTAGGGCTTGTCAAATTACTGTATCTAAAAATCCACCAATTTGGCTTAGTCAAAAATATTGATATACCGTATATATGATACCCAAACCATCCACATGCAGTCTAACATTAATAACTACTGTAACTAAAAACCCACCAATTTGGCTTCGTCTAAATATATTATATGATACCCAACCCATCCATATACCTATCCAACCCTTTCTTAAATGTTGCAATCGAGTCACACTCAACAACCTCCTGTGGCAGACCATTCCAAAATTTAACAACCCTATTACTGAATGCATGCTTTCTTATATCAAGATGGCATGCTTTCTTAATTTTCTTATTATGCCCCCTGGTCACCTGTCCATGCTCTACTATGAAAAATTTACTGGTCAGGGTATTATCAATAGATGTAAATATTTTGTAGACTTGTATCATGTCCCCTCTGAGAAATCGCCTTTCTACAGAAAACATTCCTAACTCCTTCAGCTTCTCCTCATAGCTCTTACAAACCCAGAAATCATCCTTGTTGCCCTATGTTGCACCTCTAGCATATTTAAGTCTTTCTTTAATAAAGGCCCAAACTTGTGCACAATACTCTATTACTGGCATAACATAGCTATTATACAGTTTACTTATTACTTCCTTGCTCTTGTAAACAACATTGCGATTTATTATGCCCAGCATCTTATTAGCTTTATTCCTAGCTTCCAAACACTGATTAGCTACTTTCAAATTACTGCTTATAATCACACCTAAATCTTTTTCTTGGTCCACAGACTCAAGCCAATCCCCATTCATATCGTAGTTAAAACTTTTATTTGAGTAACCTAGGTGAAGAACCTTACACTTTTTAATATTAAAATTCATTTGCCACTTATCTGCCTACCAAAGAGTTTATCAAGATCATTTTGAATCTTTATACATCCTTCACTAATCCTAACTGTGGTGAACACTTTTATCATCTGCAAACTTAGAAACCTTGCATTTAAGTCCCTGGTCTAAATCATTTATATATATATGAGGAACAATAGTGGTCCCAGCACTGAACCCTATGGGACACCACTTCACTATTTCCCATGATGATTTATTCCCATTTAGTTGTACACACTTTTCTATTTCACAACCACTCTTAATCCAACCATGTACCACTCCACCTATACCACATTGTAATAACTTTTTCATCAGCCTTACGTGGAACCCATCAAAAGCTTTTGCTAAGTCTAAATATACAATATCAACTGGATTTCCTCTCAGTCAATGCTGTCAGTAATGTATTCTATAAATTCTAAAAGGTTTGTCTGACATGACCTACCCTTTCTGAAACCGTGCTGGGAGTCATACAATACCTTGTTATCTTCTAAATATTTCTATATGACCTTCAGTAACTTTTCCAGAACTTTACAACCAGAGATGCTAAGCTAACTGGCCTATACCTCCCAAATTTACTACCTTTCTAAATAGGTATAACATATAAGGTTTTCAGTCATCTGCACCTCACCAAATGTTATAGATCGCTTAAAATCAAATACAGTGCCTTTGCATTGCTGATCTTAACCTCTTCAGAATTCTACCATATAGCTATACCATCAGGGCCTGCAGCTTTACTTGGATCAATATGGTCTAATAAACGTTAATATCTTTACGTCAAATTCAAATTCTGAAAGTCTATTTGTTACGCATACAAGAACTATTTAGTCTCCAAACTATTATCTAATCTTCCTCAAACACTGAAGCAAAATAAGCATTGAAATGTTGACCAACTCCTTATCTGAACTCACAATTTCATCACTTTAATTAGAATTCAATTGTCCTATTCTACTTTTAAATTTATAAAAGCTAAAAACTTCTTCAGGTTCTTATAACTATTCCTTGCTAAATTAATATCTGCCTCTCTCTTTGCCTTTCTTATTGACTGCTAAGTTCATTTCTATTTTCCTATAATTTTCTAAATCATCTTCCCTATTACTAGCCTGCTACCCTTGAATATTTTAAACATCTACGCTTTTCATTAATTTTTTTCTCTCTATTCCACCAAGCAGGTTTTCTCTTCGCCTTTGTCTTTAAAACATACTGACTGGAACATTCATTAAAATTTGCTTAAAAAATGTTCCTACATGATAAAACAGTTTTGGTCTTTAAACTCTTTTATCCCAGTCAGTTGTACTAACATGTCTTGAAATTTGGTAAAATCGCCATTTCGAAATCTAAGATCTTTCCTTATTAATCCACTGCAATTTGGGCCCAGATATCACATTCATATTAAATCTAATTATATTATGGTCACTGTCCTAAATTCCCCTCAACTCTAACCTCATCCACCATACTTTCATTGTTAGTTAATAAGTCTAATGGTGCATCGTGTCTTGTGGGTTCTTGGACCATCTAGGCTTAAAAAGTTATCTAGTATACACTTATGAATGCAGAACTACTATGGTCCATATTAATAAGGAATCCCAATGAATGCCTGAAAAATTAAATCTCCCATTATGACTATATCTTTTCTTTACTGTAGCATGCTGTCTCAATTTCTTTCGCGTTTCCAATTTTTTGACCTGGCCAGGTCTATAAAATGCCCCTATTCTATGTGATTTATTGTACATAAGGTTATCTACCCACACCGATTCAATATCATGATTAATTTTAAAGTTAGTATTAATACAGATTGAATATTGCTTAACATAAAGCGCCACACCACCACCCTCCTTTTTTCCTCTACGCTGGTATAAATAAAGTGAATATCCATCTATTTTATATTCCTGAAGTCTCCATATAGTTCTTCATTAACCCATGCCTCAGTTATGCAAATAACAAGTCTAGATTCTCATTTATGGTATAACTAATCAGCTCATCTTTTTTATTTCTATGGAGATTTGTGTAAAAGCATTTGATACTCCAAATGCTGTTATTTCTATTGTTACCATTCTTCCTCATTATTTGAACCTGTAACAATACTAGTTTTATTTATCTCCCAATCAGTTACCATTACTATTATTCATCCAGATTTAGCCCATCACCCCCAACTTTACCTAGCTTTTGTTAAACAAGTTCCAAACTGGTACTGAAAGCCTAACACCTTTGCACATTCAAGTGAATCATCTACTGCTAAAAAGACTATGAAAATTTTCCACAAACTAAAAACCTAATATTTTCTAAAAACAATTTCCTAACCCTTTCATTTACACCTAAAGCCCTAATCCCATTTCTGACCTGCACCTAACCAGGTAAAATCCCAGAAATCATGCACCTTCTTCCACTAGCTTTCATCTTCTGAATCAATCTCCTATAATCTGCTATTAATTCTTCTGACCTTCTATGTCCTATATCATTTGTACCCACATGCACAATCACATTTGAATCAACATTTGTAGAATCAATCTCTTTATCTATTCTATCCACGATATCACTCACTCTGGCACCTGGATAATATACTATCAATAGTTTCTTTTTATTCTTATTTTGGAAAGTCCTATCTAGGTATCGTATCATAAGAGTCTCCAATTAGCAATGCATCAGTCTTCCCTTTAGAAAACTCAACATTACCATTGGCACTCTCTGATCCCTCCCCATCTGGAAGACAGTCAAACCTGTTACTGCAGGTCACAGGCTGACTGACTTTCGAGATCCTCAGGAAGTTAAAGAAGTGCCTCTGCTAGTGTTCCAGGATTTTCTGGCAAATCAGTAATTTCACAGTTAATTTTATTTACACTACCAACTGACTTATTATGTGAATCCAAGCTTGAAAGTAATCAGAAACCACATCCTGAGGTTGGTAAGATGCCCTAAAACTAAATCCTTGATGTCATCAAAAGAAAGATCTTCACAATCTTCCAAAAACATAGTTAACTATGGAGTTAACTATCCTTTTTGTTATACTTTGTAGTTCCAATACAGAAAATTAGATCCAAAGTAGAAAGTAGAAATGCCAAAATCTTTTCTCTGTCCAAATACCAATAAATTTAAATTTTTAGAAAAATATCCCAATTAAAGCACGATAATAACTACAGTAGTATATGATTATTTTTTATTTGTATCTACAGATTAAACTAAATTCTTGAAAATTTTGCTATTAAATTTCTAAGGTTTCATATTGATTATATTGGTTTTTTGATACTCACAGGGTTCATTTTTGGGTTTGGAACAGATATCATGATAGACCTTATAATAGCTTTGAAGTTTGTATAATTTTCTTAAATTCCTGATAAGGTTAATTTTACTTGGCATATATCATTATTTATAATTGTTTAAGAATATAGGATGAAACATAGTAATTCTTATTTATCATACAAATATTTTAAAAAATAAATCAAAGTACAAAATAGGCTAAGATATATAAAAACCCTGAAGAAAATTTTAATTATGATTTTGTATATAGCCTATAGTTTTATTATATCCCTTTAACATAAGAAAAATGAAACAAGATTAAGAGGTCAAATGGGCTTATCAAAACCATCTCACTCAAACAGAAATTATGGTAGTTATCCAATCTCCCTAAATTGCCTGTCAAGATTTAAATTTTCAGTTGCAGATAGATCTAATAATTGAGCCCTGAGTTCAAAATCATACATGCAACATGCAATTTAAGCTAATTTAAAAAAAATATGATTAACTACATTGAACATGCAAAATAAATAATCCATACCAAAATGGTATGTAAAATTTTTTACTGGGATTTATTTCCTATAAACTGTGAAAATTTGAAATATATTTTTTATTAATCTACATTAAAAATAATGCCTCCAAAAAAAAAATTAAATAAATTAACATCATTAAATTATTAAAAAATCAAAATTAACTTGTTAGAATATGATTCAGTAGGAAAACATATCAATATTTGATTATATATATATATATATATATATTGAGACGGATTTCATCTATGTCTTGTTTTTCCATCCCTACAGATATGTGTGAATATTGATTGAGCATATTCTAAATCAAATCTAAAAAAAAAGAGAAAAAGATAGAGAAGGAAATTCACACCAGAAAAACACAAATAAGAAGAAACAAATTTGAAATAAAGAGAAAAAAAACTCCTAGCCTTATCAAAAGGGTAAATATTAGAGATTATTGCGTTCTTATTTTTGTGTTTTGCTTATAGTAAATAACTATGTAAATGAATATCGTAAATTTAATGTTGATTTAGTTTTTGTGTTGAGTTTTGAAGCTCTATTGATTGTGTAAGATAATGCATTGGAAACAGATGATTAATTCTTGTTTCTATTTAGCTCCCAGTTTGTGATCCCGAAGAACCAGGATATAACCATAGTGAAGTTGGCATCCCAGCTTTGGAAATCAGTCAGATAATCCATATAACGAGAAGGAAAAATTTAGATCTTCCCGCAAAGGGAATCCTCAGCGGATTTATTTGTCACCTGATTCTGACAAACACTTTTGCGAAAAAATTGTCAGCACCTCCCCAAGGTACTTTACCCACATTTGTAGGTTTTTTTTTATAAACTTTAATAACCTGTAAACTTAATTTGAGAGTTGTCTCTAAGACTGAATACTTTATTTCAAAGAAAAGATTTACCTGTAACAGGATAATCAAGTTAAATAGAAAAGAAGATTAAAGGAAAGATATAGAAAATTTTACATCAGAGATTCCAAACTATCACCAATTTAAACCTAGTTTTCTTGTAAAAGAAGATGTATAATTGTATGGATTTTTGCTTATAAATAATTGAAGGGATAAATATAAAGGGAAATTTTTGCAGGGTTAAATATAGAATTTATTAAATTTTATTTTGCAAATAAAATTTCTCATATTACCAATAAAAATAGTTACCTATACCAAATTTTTACATATCAAGTTAAATATAATTTTTTTATCTTTCATTTTGGTGGAGGGAGAGCCATATCTTTCGCTTGCGTGAGAGTGGAAGTCCTGCTCACTTAAATCATCTTTTAAAAGACGCTTTTGAATTTAAATAAAACACACACACTGGACTCCACGCCCCCGCGAAGTCGATCTGTTATTGCTGCCCCTCCTCTACTAGGTGTATATATACCGGTATATAGTATTTTTATTATTATTTTTGTCTTATATAATTTTGATACTTTTTTTTGTTTTTATTTCATTATTTCTTGTTCATTCTTTTTTTTTTCATATGGATATATATATGTATGCATATATGCATACATATATATATGATTTTCATTTTATTTAATTATTAATATTAGTTTTGTTTGGAAAGATTTAATTTTTTTCATAATCTTTTAATAAATACTTTAGTTGTTTTTTTTAATTATCAAGGCAGCTGAAGGGATCCATTGTAAGTCTTATATGGTGATAAATAAAATTTGAGTACCAAAAGGGAATAGAGTAAGTAACCTCCAAATCGCTGTGGCTGCAGAATTCTGAAATATTGACGACACTTGGTGCATACTTTACTTGGGATTTTTTTGAGCAAATTAATTCAATCTAATATTTTTAATAGGTAACTCATAACCATTAGAAGTAGCTGGATTTAAAAATAGATGGGTTAAAGAGCCAGAAGTTAGAAAAAGAAACAACTGTAATTAGATCGATCAAGAGCCTTCCACTGCCAAAAATAAATATATTATAGACTCCACCAACAGAAGAAGTCCGCCCAGAGTCGTTAAACACCTCAACGTAGTGGCAGACCCTTCTGAGAAAGGAATCTACCTCATCAAAACTTACAGGTGAGGTGCCCTTCTATTGTGGTGGGGATCAAAAACCTACCACAATATCACCACTATTACAGTATACTAGTTATATATATATGTATCCATATATATATATATATATATAAGAGTATAGTATAGTATATATATATATATATGTAGGTATACCGGTATATATATATATATATATATATATATAGAAATAGTTATTTATATCTATATATATATATATATATATATATATATATATATATATATATATATATATATATATATATATATATATATATATATATATATATATATATATATATATATATATATATATATATATATATATATATATATATATATATATTTCTATATTAGATGTAATCCATAGTACTGGGTATCGGTAATGTAAATGGGTATCGGTTAAAATGGTCAGTATTAAATGATAATTTCTACTTTTTGGGGTGTGTGAAAATTATGAGAAACTTATAGATTCAATAATAATAAATCTAGTTTCATATAGATAGCTAGTACCAAGCTATGTTTTTTTTTTCGACTTCTTTTAACTTAGATTTTTAGCGTTTCTCCAACTTGGTCTTAAGCGTAAAATTTACCTATTTGGACAGCCATTATTATAATTTATACAGATTTATCTACTTTTTAGTTGATCAAGTATTTTTTTTTTTTTGTACGCAATTTCGTGAGAGCGTGTGAGTGTGTGAGTGTTTTTAAACTTTCTGGATTATTCATATTTTAGATATTTGCTGTAAATAGGGTTTTATCGTTTTAAAATTTAGGTTTTAGAGTATCTAATAAATTTTCCTCATTTCTCCTTTGTTTTTTTTTTTGTTTTTTTTTTTATTATTATTATTATTATTATTATTATTATTATTATTATTATTATTATTATTATTATTATTATTACATGTGCGTGTATGATATCAGATTTACACAGGCGTGCTTTCTTTTGACCTTACCAACATCAATGGCTTGCACTCTAACTCTAATCCATGGAATACTACCTCTTTAACCCTAAACCTAATTTTATGCTCTTGTCTGAGACCCAGATGCTAAGAATTCATCCTTCAACTGCTTAATATATCCAACTATAACTTATTATTTTATAATTTCCGCTTGAAGGGTGGAGTATGTGCCTATGTAAATATAAACATCCCTATAACACGTCTCGAGAATCTCGATCTCCAACTGACATGTTCTGTGGGCTTAAAATAGCCCTTCTACTACAATAATATTGTGCTTTTGCTACTGTTCTCCTCTAACAGAACAGATTCATGCCTTTTTGATTACCTTCTATTACTTCTCACGAGACTGTTATATCTTCATCCAAATACTGAGGTCCCTCTATTTAGGGATTTCAATGTACACAAACTGAAGCTATTGTTGGGTTCCTCTCGTACTGATTTAGGTGGGAGGAAGCCGAATCATCAGTATTCTCAACGATCTGAGCAACTGCTTAAATAACTCCACACACATTCCGGATCAGTCCCAACCGATTCTTTTGAACACACTTGACCTATGTTTCACCACTAGTCCTTCTCTCTCAAAATACACCACTTTCGCTCCTATCGGGTAAATCTAAACAACCACCTATCACTTTAATTTTAATAATTTCTCTCCAACATCTCCATCCTGCCCTATGGTTTTTCTGGCACCTTGATCAGGCCGATTGGGGGGGCATTGCGCTGCTTCTACGCTAAACTAACCATAATTGAAGTGACTGCTTGACTCTTAAGACGCTTCAGATCCTGCTAAAATGGGAACTGTAATTGTTAATGGGATGAGCAGGTTCATTCCTCTTCGACTAAGCTCAAAACTATGGTTCGATCGTGTTTGTTCCCTGACCATTCATGCTAGAGACAATGCTTATCGGGTGTGGAAAAATTCTTGTTCTCCTATCACCCTTGCCAATTTTCAATCAGCTAGAAATCATTGCAGGGATACTGGACGAGCAAAGCGACTTTCATTAAACGAAAATGCGTTGACCTCTACTCCCTCCTACTGACAAATCTCTGGCCTCTTGCCAAAAACATTCTAACAACTTCTGTAAATCATCCTTCCTCCTCTTATCGCTTCTGATGATTTCTGTTGTTAATTCTCCAACCGAAAAGGCCAATCATCTCGGCCTCCTATTTTCCTCTCTCTCTCTAATTCAACCCTGGAAGATTCTGGTATTCCTCTTCCTCCTCCTTCCTCTCAGGTGTCCTACTTACCTGTCATTTCATTTGATCGGTGCATGAGCTCCTGAACAAGAATGTGATACAGGCTGATGGTATTCCTCTCCTAGTTTTGAGGAAGTGTCCGGGCTGACCCCACCCCTCGTTCCAACTATATTCTCTATGCCCAATACTAGCACTTTCCTCAGTGTTAAGAAGCGATGTCCAACTCCAGGAATTCAAAAATGCCATGCTGCTCTGATCCTTCTAACTATCGCCCTATATAGCTCACTTCTGTATTCTTTCTCTAAGATCTTTGAAAACCTCTTCAACTCTCACTCTTAGATCATCTGGAATCTCTTTCCTTCTTTCTGATTACCAGTAATCGGTGCCCGAGATCTACTGGCGATATACTTTCCTATTTAACAGATTTATGGTTTTCCGCCTTTAGGAACTGGGGAGACTTCTGTGGTGGCGCTTGACATATCCAAAGACCGGGTGGCGCACGTCACTGCTCCAAGCTCCTCCTTTGGGTTTCCTTCTCTCTCTTTGCTTACTTATGTCTAGCTTTCTTCAAATCGCTCAATATCGGCTGTGTTGATGTAGCTTCTTTTTCTGTCAATAGTGGTGTTCTCAGGGTTCTGTTTCTCCTACTTTATTCTTGCTTTCATCAATGATCTTCTCACCTGCACACCTAACTCTATCCACTCATATGTGGATGACTGACCCTTCTCATTCTTCAACTCATCAATTCTCCTCTTTACTTCTAGAATTGCTTCTCACTTTCCATTCTATTCTCGCTGATCTGGATAGAATTTCCTAGTGGGGGCGAAAAATCTCTGTGAAATTCAATATTTAAATACTCGATTTTACAAATCTTTCTCTCAGACACTTAAGGTTTCTATCTCTTTCGACGGTTCTCTCTTCCTCCTGTTGACAATATAAACACATCCTTGGTCTTAACATAAACAAAAATGTTTTGAAAACCTCAAATCACAGTGGCTGCTAGGGCGGGCCTCAAAGAAACTGGGAGTTCTGTTTAGAGGCGAGACTTTTTCCTCTTCTCAGTTACCCTCCACCTATACAAAGGTCTCATCCGCCCCTGTATGGAGTACTGCCCTCATATTGGTTCTGGTTTCATCAGGCTTTTGGATAGGGTCGAGTCAAAGGCCAAAAGACTTATAAATTGTTCTGTATTTTCTAATTCATTCCTTTTATATTTGTGATTAGACGTTGGTGCTTTATCCCTTCTATAAATGTAGAGTAAGTGCCTGAGGGAACTTACCACTCGCGGACCACCACCTTTACGACGCCCTCAGAAAGCACAAGGGGTGCATGCTGTGTCGGCATTACGAGTTTTGTGTTGATGTTAGTAACAGACTGACTGCGGTGTTTTCTCCCAGAATTCTCTTCCATCATCTTTGTTTCCTACTCAATTTAATTTCCTTAAGCCCGCGTCTGTGCTCATCGGCGTAATTTGCGTTAGATGAATTTTGAGGCGTTCAACACCCACTTCTTGGAATAGGGTCTTCATGCGCGTGAGCTGCGGTGACAACTGTAAAAATAAATAAATGTTCTGACAGCGAATTCCTGCTTGGCTGAAACCCCACAAGAATGGTACCTCCGACGGTGAACCACTTCTAGAATGCATTAAAATATCATAACCGAGGAGCTTGCTCACTTTGACAAAAAAAAAAAAAAAAGAGAAAGAAGTAGTCATTTTATGCAACCCCTGGCAATAGCACTGATAGTGACGATGGTGCTTTTCAGCAAATAAACCTACCGAAGATGAGGATTTGGATATATTAGACTTTGATAAGTTCATGGTCGAAATTGATTCACCTTCAAAGGAATCACACCAATGAACCTCATCGTAAAAAAATTGAAGAGACAGTCATCAAGGAGCAAAGATAATTCAAATTTGTAGTCTGAGAAAGAGGAGATGAGGCTCTACGAAACATGAGATGCTGCCTACAGAAGAGAACCTTTCATGCGGTGGCATGAAATGGGCCAAGGTTTTCATTATTATCAATTTATTGCAGGCAAATAATTATCAGCACCTCCCATCAGTCGAGAGAGAGTTTATTTATAGTGTAGGTTAGTAGGAATGTAAACCTCAAAGGAACAGTCTCTCACAGATACCAGTGAAAGCTTAATGTTTTTGCATCACAATATGTGAATTTTTGAATTTGAGTATTGAATGATATATCTATCTTAAAGAGTATTTTATTATGTCATGTTTGAGTTATAGTTTTTTTTATTTTTTAACTTTTCTGCTGATTAATTGAGGTCTCTTTTTTCTTATTATTTTTATTCTTATATTGTAGCTAGTTAAGGAATCTTCTTGTAAATTGTAATCATGTTAAATGTTAGTAGCTAAACTTTGTTAATACTTACTTGAAAATGGAATGGAATATTTTTAAATAAACACAAACATAAAGTTATTAATATTTTATTTGCAATTATTATTCCTTAATGGTACTATTTTAATTTAAATAAATATACTTGGGAACAACCAAATATGAAATATAAATGACTAAGTATTGTTTGTACAGGAATGCAATCTTGAGTTGCCTAGCAGTGCACAAATGTTCTTTCTTATTACTTTGTATTTATTATATTAATTAAAGTATCGGTATCGGTATCGGCACCTAAAAAAATAGAGTATCGGTATCGGGTATCGCCCTTTTCTGGTATATCGGTATATCTCCTAATATATATATATATATATATATATATATATATATATATATTATATATATATATATATATATATATATATATATATATATATATATATATATATATATATATATATATATATATATATATATATATATATATATATATATATATATGGTATATATACACCGGTATTTATAATTTTTCCCATGCATTTGAAAGCATAGCACAGGAATATTTATCTGTAGGGGGCTCTATTCTCATACCACCCAGCATATAAGTACTAGTGATTTTACTATATCACTCCACATCCCAACCTCATGAGTACTAGTGATTTTACTATTTCACTGTATAATAATCAAAAGCTACTACCAAAAATAAATATACAATATTTTTACCTACCAGATTATACTCCAATAAACAATAGAATTTATCACACAATCACATTTATCAATATAAAGCCTCACTCTTTAATTTTGATTTTTTTAATTTAATGATATTATAATGTATTTAATTTATTTTTCAGAGGCTTTATTTTAGAAAATATATTTTAAGCTTCCAGAATATATAGGGGATAAAAATATTAAAAATGTGAGTTAAAGACTCTAATGCAAACAATTACCATTTTTACTAATCAAATGGGAGATTCAAAATGTAATACTGATTTTAAATTTAATGTTAGATTATATAGCTATGTCCTTTTAAAATCAGTCAAGTAGACCTAAATCATAACATAAGCCCACCTTAATCATTCATAGGCCTATATTGATCCAATTTCTTCTTAAAAGGTTAAAAGTGATATACTATCAATTAGGGAATATACCGTTTATATATACAAGAAATATATTTTTAAATCTACACTTCTAGTTTTTCTATGAATTATAAATTCTCAGCAACTCCCAGTCTATTTATAATAATAGAATAATAATAATATATATATATATATATATATATATATATATATATATATATATATATATATATATATATATATATATATATATATATATATATATATATATATATATATATATATATATATATATATATATTACTGTGATTAACTGGCATTTATATCCAATTCTAGAAACTATAAATACACAGTATTTTACATTAATTTGCACTATAAAAATACAGCTGGAAAAGCAAACTAAATAAATTATACCATCTTCAAATTATTAAAAAAATTATATATAAATTTTGAGCATGAGGCTTATATCGATGAACTTCACTATATTTGATGAATTCTATCAGAGTAAAAAGTACTATATTCCAGTAGGTAAAAATATAAATTTTTGATATATTGATATCAGTATTCAATATATTGATTTTTAAATAAAAATTTGCTTCCATGCATCTGAATGCATGACACACAAACATTTATCTAGATTGGGGCTCCAAATCCCCCATAACCTTTGATTTCATTATATATTAATAGTTATCAAATAGGACTATCAATAGTACCGTATATTGATATTTTTATCTATCAGTGATCATAGTCCATATTTGATAGCGTCGGGCGGGGTGACCGGGCCCGCCTCTTTAGGAGGGGTGATTCGGTCCACTCTAAATAAAATAAAAAATAATAAAAAAAAAAAAAAAATTTTTCGCTCATTTTATAGCCACGCGGTAGTACTACAAGTTTTATTTAGATCATATTTAATTCTAGAAAGTTTTTATATTTTTAAAAAATGTTAGAAATTAGGGTACAAAATTTCCTTCAATAGAACTTCACTTTTGAAAAAGGTGAGTTTTTTTAACTTCGTTATAAAATGAAAAATTGTGGATCGATTTTAATTATTTTTTCAGTGGATACACTCGAGTATGTTAGCTTTAAACTGGCAAAGTAAATTTTTGATCCAAGCAGTATTAGTGGCAAAAAAACGGGGCCTAACTTGGTCCGATTCACCCAGCCGTAAAAATTGATGGAGGGGTGACTCGGACCACCATTGTTTTTCGTATTTTACGTATTATTGACATTTTTATTATGTATAATTAATTTAAATATAATAAAAAGTTACTTATATTAAGTGAAATTTTTAAAAAAATGAAATTTTAATAAAAAAAACGAGTTCAAAAAAGTGTCAAAATTTTTAGGCGGAGAGGGGTGAATCGGACCACCTTATTTATATTCGTATTTTATTTATCATTATTGACATTTTTATTACTTATTACGAATTTTAATATGATAAATAATTATTATATTAGGAAAATTAAAATATAAATTGATCTCGTAAAGAATTTAAACAGATGGTCGAGTCACCCCTCAATGGTGGTCCGCTTCACCCCTCCACGGTCAGGCTGACTCGGCGTTATTCAAACTTTAATAAAACTTTTATTATTAGAATTACATTATTATTTTTTTGTGTGCTTATGCCCGACTATAGGGCCGTGATTTACAAAAAAAAAAATTTCCAAAAAGTGCATTAGGGGAGAGTCGGGAGACCAAGTTATACCTAAAGTGGTCCACGTCACCCCGCCCGACGCTATATCAACATATCAGTATTCAATATATAAAAAAAAAATATTGATAATTGCAGAATTCTGTTCAATCTGAATTAAAACTATAAATATTTAATTTAAGAAAATAGTATCAAAATATTATTTTAAATTTTTTCTACTGATTTTTGTATATTTTAAGTTTACACTTTCAGTAAAAATATAAAAAAATAACACTACAAAAACCATAATAAATTGACTTCGTTCATTTGTGTATGGATGAAAAAACTTAAAATGTTTGTCACATCAAAATCATTATTAATTTTTTTATAATCTTTCAAATGATTCAATTTTAAAGACAAAAGTGTACATAAATAATAAACCAACCTTGAGGCCAATTGTTTTTTTGTTTTTTTTTATAAGAAAACCTTATAGGATTATTCTAAACTTTGAGAGGCTATAATTTTTTTTCTTAAAGACTTAAATAATTTTTATTTTTGCTATTCTTCATTATTTTTTTTAGAGTCTAAAGATATGATTTTTATAAAAATCTATTTAGGGATCCTTAATGTAAACAATTACCAATATTTCTTTCAAATATATATATATATATATATATATATATATATATATATATATATATATATATATATATATATATATATATATATATATATATATATATATATATATATATATATATATATAAATAAATAAATATATATATATATATATATATATATATATATATATATATATATATATATATATATATATGGTAATTGTTACACAGAGGGTCACCCGATTTTATGAAAATCACAGGATATACTCTAAAAAATAATAATAAAGAATAGTGAAAACGAAAGATGGTAATTCTGTTAGGAAAAAGTTACAGCCTTCAAAATTAACAAACCGTGGGATTTATTAAAAAAAAAAAACAAAAAAATTTTTTTTTGAAAATCACAGGATATACTCTAAAAAAATAATAATGAAGAATAGTGAAAACGAAAATTGGCAGTCTCTTTAGGAAAAAAAGTTACAGCCTCTGAAAGTTAAAAATTTTCCCATAGACTTTCTTATAATAAAAATTAGTGGGCCTCGTGCTCGTTTTAGGACCATCCTAGTTCAGGTTATGATAAGATTTGTTAATTCTACATAGATTTTCTCTGTGTATACCTAACAAAACTTATCATAACCTGAACTAGAGGGCCTGAAATGAGACCTAACCTGGATCGATCAATATTGAAAAGTCTATGGGATTTTTAACAACTTTGAGAGGCTGTAACTTTTTTTCCTAAAGAGAGTGACAATTTTCGTTTTCACTATTCTTCATTATTATTTTTTTAGAGTATATCCTGTGATTTTCATAAAAATCGGGGGTGACAACCCTCTGGGTAACAATTACCATATATATATATATATATATATCAAATCAGTAAAAAAAAAAAAATAAATGTTTTGAAAATTTGATACAATTTTTTTAAATTAAATATTTATAGTTTTAATACAGTATTTCAGGGTTCACACTAAAATTTTGAATTTGATTTCCCTGACTTTCCCTGACTTTCCCTGACCAAATCTGCAAATTTTCCCTGACCAGCGTGTTCGTTATTTTTGGTGTATAAAATATCTATTAATTATTATTGCAGCCTATTTACTCAGTTCATACATTAAATTATTGAAAACTTACTTTAGAAATTGTTCATCATCATGGATGAATTTAAAAGAAAAATTTTTTTTTTAGTAATAAGCCTATACCTTACCCATAGCCGTCCAAGCACTCCCTTTTTATTTTCAAAGAAAACAGTTTTATTATACAATTATTCCACAGCTTATCTTAATAGCCATGGTTGAATAGCGTCCACTGTAATCACAAAAGTTCTAAATGGGAGATTTAAGATTAACTTTCTTCTCAAGCATTTAATTTTTGATTTTATAGCGGCTTCTTCTGTTAAAGCCTTCCGTTTTAATATCGCGCGCTTGCGGTGGCACTTTTCCGTACACCATCGTTCCCATCCATCTACGGCGCTGCCGGCTCTTCTTTTTTGCTTTCTGTTTTGACTCTTTGAGATGTTCTTCATATCTCCTATGGGCAGCTCTTACATTTGTCAACATTTTTTGAGTGATAGGAACTTTATGAATACTTTCATGAGATCTTATAGCATTGTGCACTGTTCTTTGAGAAATTAGACTATGTTCTTTCAGATTCTCCACTAAAATTGCTTAATTTATAGAAAACCCTCCTTCCACTGTCGCATTTCCATGCGAAAATATCAGTCCTAATTTAATAATTTGCCACAATTCCGCATAACATTGATTCCCAGGTACTATAGAAGAAAAAACTCATCAAGTCTCTTAGAAGGACAATCACCATCCAAAAATATTTTGAATTTTAATTCAAGGGTAGAATGAGCTTCACTGCAAAGTAGAGTATAGTGCTTTTTCTTTCTCAGCAACAGAATCTGTGATTCAGTTATTGGTGTACAATGCCTCTAGCAATAAATCAAATCTTTGTTTCCCTTGTTCTGGCTGATGAAAAACTATACTAGGATCCAATGATGAGAGCCATTGGACAGGCTTGCACTTCAGAGGATATCTTTCTAATATCTTTTCTGTCATTTTGATTTGCACAGTCTGGCATTCAAGTTTGTCATGTAAATCTAATGCAAAAAGCTTAGTTGTTGGTTGTAGCAGACATTTTACTGGACTTAAGAAATCTTTCCATAATATTAAGTACGAGACATTGTAAATCTGTGAACAGAAATGAACCAAGGTTCAGTTTGACGTCCAACCACTGGTCGTTAAAGTTAAGTTTTTTGTTTGAAGTCATTTTATAAAAAAATAATAAATACCTTCAACTGCACAAAAATCAAAAATCCCTTCGTCAAACCTCAAAAAAAAAAACACCTCAAAAAGCATAATTCCCTAAAAAGAAAAAGATATAAACAGATTAAGTCATAAGTCATACAGTCTAAAACACATCCATATACCAATCACATTCAATCGGAAGGATGAACTTGGAACAACTTCTACGAACAGAATAGGAAGAATAGTAGGTAATAGTGAACTAAAAATAGAAAGAAACAGGATAGAAGTAGATTTATGGAATGTCATTCCTCGCCCATCCTTTTCATTCACTTATCAAATACATCTCTCATTCCACAATTATACAATAAGGAAAAAAAAATATTTCAAAAATATGTAACATGGTCCATGGATCATTCTTCATATGTTTGGAAATTTTAAAATTTCCCTGACTTTTCATGACTTTTTTGGAATTTCCCTGACTTTCAGCATATTTTAAAACGTTTCCCTGACTTTCCCTGACCAATTTTTTTTTCCCTGACTTTCCCTGACTTTCCAGAAAGTGTGAACCCTGTATTTATTTACATGATTCAGATTGAATGGAAATCCATAATTACCAAAATACTTCCCATGCATTTAAAATTTTAAATACAAGACACATGAACATTAACTTTATTTATTAGGGGCTCCAACCACCAAAACCTGAGTAATTTTAATATTTCATTACATATGAATAGTTATCAAGTATCAATATTTTTTTTTTTTTGGATCAGTCTATTTTTAGTTTTTTACTTCAGGAGAATTCATCAGACATAGTTATAGTTATGTTCATCAAAATAGGAATTGCTCCTTGAATTTATATTTAATTTTATTAATAATATAACTTTTAATTTATTTGATTTGCTTTTCTAGCCCTAATTTTTAAGAGTACATTAATAAAATAGGTAGCTATAGCTACATTTTGAGTTTCTATAATTAGAAACAATTACCACCTAGGTACCTATATGCTAGTCTCTTGCCAAATATTACTTTTCTACAAATGTATGATTTCTTATCTCACTCCTACGGTCCCCTTGAGAAATTGCTTTGTTTTGGAATTTGACATGTCAAAGTTATCCAATGACTCGAGTAAAACATATTATTAAGATATTTGGGTAATAAAAGCATTAGTGAGTAATTACTGCACCAAGATGAAAGATTTAAAAGAAAGTTCGTTCAGCTAGTGCTGTATATTTCAGGGCACATACCAACTTATCGATAAGTCCCTGGGAAAGTTAAAACTGATGTTAAATAGGTCTCATATGTCTATTTTCTTTAAGTGCTCAATTAAACGATAATCGATTTAAAAAAAAATCATGGTCATTTAGATTTTAGAAAATACATATTGTTAATTTATCTCTATTTAAATTTTTTAAAAAAATAAGACTTTAAAATGCTGAATCGGTGAATTTCAAGCCCGGCCCGATTTTCAAAATTCAAGATAACTGACAACTACACTCTGCAGTCTGAAGTCTAAACTACCTACCACAGCTTGGAAATTTGACACATTTCTGTAGTAAGGAGAGGTGTGACAGAGTTTTCTAACCAACCGGCTGATTTTTTATTGTTATTATTATTATTTTGATATTTTCTCTCCCTCCCTCTCCCCCAAA